>CAUYQV010118487.1:0-88215 GCA_963574575.1 Galagoides demidoff
CAAACAACAATGATGGCTGCAGCCAAAAAATGGCCGGGCGTTGTGGCGGGCACCTGTAGTCCCAGCTACTTGAGAGGTGGAGGCAGGAGACTCGCTTGAGCCCAGGAGTTGGAGGTTGCTATGAGCTGTGATGCCATGGCATGCTACCCAGGGGGATAACTTGAGGCTCCGTCTCAAAAAAAAAAAAAAAAAAAAGATTGGTTATGGTTTGAAGTCAGTAATTTGGGGATAGCTTGGTATACAGCAATGGACAGTTGATGTAGTGACACCTAGGATTCTCAAAAATAAAGCTTCCTTTTGGAATTCTGTAACTATCTCAGGGGTTCACGCTTATATTCTATTTATACTGTAAGACAAATTGTTTAGTCAAAGCTGAATGGGAACAGTCTGAACTGGAAGGAAGTCTGATTCGGAGGCTAGAAGAGAGAAAACTACACAGACAGGTCACTGCCTAGAAGAGCGGTGGCATTTAGGAATCCTGGAAGACAAGTAGAATCCTAACAGTGGTCTCTAAGGCAGGGAAGGACAGAAAGGGAACAATACAGCTCTGGGAGAAACAGCCCAAGAATAATAGTAACAGTGAGGAAATTAGTCACTTATTGAACATCTATTCTCTGTTGAGCAGTATACTAAATGTTTAACATTCACCATGATCTGACTTTCACCTAAGCGCAATCTTCTCATTAATCTAAAACTTCCCGCCCTCTTTCACCATAGCTTTCCCCTCTTGTCTTACTGGCTTTAGTTCTTGGCCCTCAAGCCTTCTTGGTACTTTTATTCCTCACTTAGAGGCAAACTAAGTGAGACTGCTTCTTCTGCCTGACTTCACGGGGCTTACTTGTCTGACCTCTCATGTCAGAGCTGACATGTTCTCCTCACCATGTCCTTCGGTCTAAAGTAGCTCTCAGGTCACTGTTCATCATAGCTTTATTTTCCTTATGGAACTTATTATCATGCCGTGATGTTGGCTTCTTACTTCATTCATGTATTTATCTCACTGGAAAGTAAGTTCCATGACCGCAGAGACTGTGCCTGGCCCATCCACTGCCAGCATATTCACTAATGACTAGAAAGTGCCTGACATATAATATGTTGTCAATAAACATCTCTGGGATCAATGTGTAATGTCACCCTCCTGCGTAGCATCCTTCAAGGGGTTGCAAATACAACTGGAATAAAATCCAAAGTCCTTACCATGGCCTAAAAGTTCATGTGTTACCTAGTCTCTGCTCCCTACTCTGATTTTATCTTTATAAACTCTTCCCTTTTACTCATTATACTCCAGTCTCTCTGGCTTTCTTTCCTTCAAATTACTCCATTGCAGGCCCTTTGCGTCTGTTATTTCCTCTTTCTGAAACTAATTGCTCTTTCCCAGGTTTCTCATTCCTCCAGACTAAATCCAAATACCTTCGAGAAAGTCCTTTCCTGACCATCCTATCTGATGTTGCCCCTGCCAACTCCATGGCACATTATCCTGTGTTATGCCATTGATAGCATTTATGAATCTTTGGGCTTATATATTTCTTTATTTCCTACTCTAGACTAGAAGCTTCATAAAATCAGGAAAACCAATTTGTCTTATCATCCATGTTCCCAGTGCCTTGAACACTGTAACAACGTCAGTGTTCATCTGTACAACCCACCCTCTTCCTTTTGATTTGCTTTAAAAGGTTTGTACCTTTGGCTCTTTAGCCCTGGTATTGATATTGTATTGACTGTCATTCAATAGCCAGACCTAAGGAGATACTAACAGACTGTGAGTTGGCTCTGTTTAGGCAATAGAAGCAGATAGTTCCTAGAAAATCTCATCTGCTAAGAGCCTGTTGTTTTTTCAGACTGGCAGGATTCATTGGTAGCATTTACTTTATTTGATGATCCAAAGATAGCAGTAGATGTTACCTTTTTGGGGATTTTTGAAATCTCTTGAGATTCTGATAAATATAATGGAAACTGCTCTAAGAATAAAGTGGTACAAACCACCATATTTTGTATATAGTCTGCACGCCTGAAACTCACCCATGGATCCAGATTTAAGAACATCTGTCCTTGGCTTTCCCCTCTCTTCTGTGCATCATGCAGGCAGGTCATCCCGGCACTGCTTCAGCACTGCCCAGTGAGGCCAGGAGATAGGACTGAGCTGGAAGGGGGAAAAGGTCTCTGGAAACAAACCAGATGAGGTTGGACAGAAGAAAAGGAAGAGAGAGAGGAAGAAGGCTAGAGAAGTAAGGGAAAATGTTTAAGAAGAGCAAGGAGTAAGGGGGAAGAGAATAGCTGGAAGAGATAAAAAGGAACCCTTGGGCAGCAGAAAGATGTCAGCAATTGCCTCAGACACTACCTTTGGTTACTAGCTCTGGTTCTGACTCTCTTGAGTAGAGGAAAATTTCTTTTCCTATATAAATAGGAAAGTTACAAACACCTAGAAGCCTATTCAAATATGATCATAAATATACATAGATAAATGTCTGCTCAGATGATTTAAGGCCGTGTGGTGGTGGATTTATTTCTTAGATCATGCCAAAAGACCCATTTCTTGAGCCAGGTGCAGTGGCTCATGTCTGTAATCCTAGCTCTCTGAGAGGCCGAGGCAGGTGGGTTGTCTGAACTCAGGGGTTTAAGACCAGCCTGAGCAAAAGCAAAACTCTGTCTCTAAAAATAGCCAGATGTTGTGGCAGACTCCTGTAGTTCTAGTTACTTGGGAGGCGGAGGCAGGTGGATTGCCTGAGCTCACAGGTTCGAGACCACCCTGAGCCAGAGTGAGACCTCATTTCTAAAAACAGTTGGGCGCTGTGGGGGGTGGGTGCGTGTAGTCCCAGCTAACTCAGGAGGCTGAGGCAAGAGGATTGCTTGAGTCCAAGAGTTTGAGGTTGCTGTGAGCTATGATGCCATAGCACTCTACTGAGGGAGACAGAGACTCTGTCTCAAAAAAAAAGAAAAGAAAAGACCCATTTCTTTGCAACCATTTTGTTTGCTGGGTTCTTGCACCTGCTCTTTTTCTTTTGATAAAGATGAGAATAGGTAGTCCTGGACTTCTAATGAAGTTTCTAAGAGAATACTTAGAGCAAACTAAACCTTAACATGGAGGTAAACATAGTAAGATGACTTTGTAGAAGTGTAAGACTAAAGTCCGACTGAGAAATACTTTGCTAGGTGGCCAGACTCATGTCCTTAAACCATGATTCAGTGGGGATTCACTTATTCTGAAAAAATACAGCATGATTATTAATGCCATTAATTATTTCAGCATACATTTGTTAAATATCTATTACAATTAAAGCACTGTATCATCCATCTTTTGTCACAGCCATAAGGTGTGAACATTGCATGTGTTTCTCCTCAGGACCTACTTTTAGGAGTTTCTACATGCAAATAAAAGAAAATTCTAATTTTTATTCTATTTCATTTTTGGTAGTTTTTCCTCTTCTTTTATTCGCTGGAATTATTTAAAGTAAGAGTTTCTACATCATATTTTGTTTAGTAGTTCAATTTCTAGGGACCTTGGTTTCTTAATTTTATTTTTAAGAGCCGGGTGCGGTGGCTCACGCCTGTAATCCTAGCACTGTAGGAGGCTGAGGAGGGAGAATCGCTGGAGCTCAGGAGTTCGAGACTCGCCTAAGCGAAAGTGAGATCCCAACTCATGAAAAAAATGGAAAAACCCAGCTGGGCGCTGCAGTGAGCGCCTGTAATCCCACGGGCTTCTGGAGACTCAGGCAGCGGGATGCCCACAAGCCAGGAGTCTGAGGTTGCAGTGAACTACCAAGCCACTGCACTCTGCTCAAGGGCACAGGGTGGGACTCTGTCTCGACAAAAAAAAAAAAATATATATATATATATATATTTTTTTAAGAGATGGGGACCTTTCTCTGTTGCCCAGGCTAAAAGACTGCAACCATAAAATTGTATCTCACTGTACCCTTAAACTCCCACCTGGGCTCAAGCAATCTTCCCACTTCAGCTTCCCCAGGGACTGGGACTACAGTAATGTTCCACCACACCTGGCTAATTTTTTATTTTTTGTAAAGATGTGGGTCTCACTATGTTGCCCAAGTTGCCCTCCAACTCTTGGTCTCAAGTGATTCTTTTACCTTGACTTAGCAAAGTGCTGGGATTACAGATGTAAGCCACCATGCCCGGCCCCATCAGCCTAATTTCACCTTCCCTTCTCAAACTATACTGCTGTTCGAAGTCTTCCCAATCATACCTGCCATTTTCCCTGGTACTGAAGAGATACCCAGTACTTATGTCAAATTCATTAACCTTGTCCTCTAGATCCAATGTATCCTTTAGACCTACCCCAGTGCCTGCTCCTATTTCCACTAATTGGGCTATCCCCTTCTCTCATTTCTTATAGGATGTCTAGAGTACACTATCACTTTTATGGCATTTATAATACATTAGAATGTATTTAGGCAACACTATAAAACAAAGGTTAAAAGCATAGGTATCAGGGTCAGGCAGTTGTGATGATGAAATTAAGAAAGCACCTTGAATATAATACCTTTTTAGACAGGGTCTCACTCTGTTGTCCAGGCTAGAGTGCAGCAGTGTCATGATAAGTCCCTGCAGCCTCAAACTGCTGAGCTCAAGTGATCCTCTTGTCTCAGTATCCTAAATAGCTAGGATTATAGGTGTGTACCACCATGCCTGGATAATTTTTTAAATGTTGTATAGAGATGAAGTCTTGTTATGTTGCCCAGACTTGTCTTGAACCCCTGGCCTCCAGTGATTCTCCCACCTTAGCTTCTGAAAGTGCTGGGCTTATAGACTTGAGCCACAGTGCCTGGCCTCCTATTCTTAACTTTGTTATGTATATTTCTTATTTCTCAAATCAGATGTTCCTAGATGGCAATGCTCTTCTGGTATTGATGGTACCATTTCCAGTACTTTTCCTGGAGACCTTTTATTAGGTTTGCAGTTAGAATTAATTTTTCACAAACTGATTTCTCATAGGCTGTAGGTTGACCTCTTTGCGTGCTTTAAGATGTGATAACTTCATCATTGTTAGGGAGATGCTAATTCACACTGATTGATATGTGATTTGTGTATATAGTTTTATGCTCAAATTTGATTAGTGTTGATTAAAAAGAAGTTTAGGCTTGGTGCCCATAGCTCAATGGTTAGGGTGCCAGCCACATACACTGAGGCAAAAGAATTGCTTAAGCCCAAGAGTTAGACATTGCTGTGAGCTGTGACACACGGTTCTCTACGGAGGTAGAGAAGTGAGACTCTGTCTCAAAAAAAAAAAAAAGAAAAGTTTACAAGTTGGAGTGTGTATGTGAAGAAAATAATTGTTATTTAGTAATATAACATCATAATTACAATTAATACTCTCTATTGCATGCCCTCATACCAATAAATGCCAAGTAGCTTGTTAAGAACTGCTTTGAAATGCTTTCATTAGTGCTTCTTATCTTGCCAAACTTGTTTTGCCTAATGATTGATGAAAAGCATTGCATTTTATTCAAGGATCTCAAAGCACCTGGCAATGCTTCTTTCCATTTTGCAGATTGGTTACACTATAGTTCCCAGTGGTTCAATGCATTTCCTTTGGCTGTACTGCTATGCATTTCCTTTGGCTGCACTGCTATCCAGGAAGAGGGCTGGCCACACAGTAGAATATTTTATATTCCAAAATATCAGACTTTTCCTAAGTCATTGGCCTGCTGTTTTATCTTAAGTCTATTGTGACTGGGCACCCTGAGTCAGATTTTCCCTTGGCCTTGCCTAATGAGAAGATTGGAGGCAAATTTGTGTCCATCTTGAGCATTGGTATTAGACTTTAGGTAGGAGTTTCTTACTGGATTTTCCCCTGATTCCATTTGATTTATTTATTGTTTTATTCTTTCCTACCCATTTTCAATTGAGTCATCTTGTCCCAGTGTGTATCCTTTTAAGCATCTTAAGTCTTTTTTTTTTTTTTTAAACTAGATAGGCTATAGGTAGGTAACTCATTGTACACTATTCACACATTTTGTTAGGCTGAAGCAGGTTTTATAGTTGAAACATCAGGCCTTTGGGGGGAGCCGTACTTGGGCTGGAATTCTGGCTTTAATGCTTCATTACTGTGGACTTCGAACAAGTTATTTAACTTTTCTGAGTTCCCTCTCTGTAAAATGGAAATAATAATCCGTAACTCAAAGAAATGTCTTGGCGATTAAATAAAATAACTCATGTAAATTACTTGGTGCATAGTAGGCATTCAATAAATGTCAGTTTGCTTCTTCTCCCAGTTAATAATGCTTATTAGACTATATTAAAAACTAGAACCAGACTGTGATAATGCATTTCTTTATTAGGTATTTAAGCCAAATAACTAATTTCCCTCAGAGGAAAGAGAAAGAAATGTTGAATTAGTTTCATTTGGCACACTTATTTATTAATCTTTTTTCTTCAGTATTATTCAGTTTCACAGTCCACAGTTTTCATGCAACAAAATGACAGTTTAGTATTCTTTTTAACTCTACTGTGCTAGAATTGGTTCCTTAAAAAATTATCTATTATTACATCTGCCATTTATTAGAGATCATTATTAATTATATTAACAGCTCGATCGTGTACCATAACTACTTCGTGCTGACAAACTTTTGCTCTCAGCAGTTTCCCTGAGGTCTAAGCATTTAAGAGAATCAAGTTTTAAATAGCAATGCTACAGACAGCAAGAGAAAACCAAGGGTGGGAGGGAGGACCCACGCAGTCTGTATTCTTTCGTGTTAATTTTTTATGTGTTCCCAAGTAAGTGTAGCCACGTTTTCCTCAAGAACGCAACCTAAGTGACACAGGCACGTAAAGTGGAAACTGACGAATGGAGCTGGAACTACAGTACCCTTGCACCTTTAAGGACTGGAGACTTGACATTAGCTCAGCCTCCTTCCCGGCCCACCTCTGAACTCTGATTGACAGGGCGCCGGGCGAGGAGGAGCTGAAGGAGGCTGGGGAGGAGGCGCAGTGAGGAAAGTAGGGGGAGCAGGGGCCCGTCTTTTCTCTGATGGCCAATCAGGAAAGGGGGGCGTGGCTGTTCGCGCCCTCCTCCCTCCTTTTCTCCCCCGCCTCCCGGCTTCCCCGCCCCCTCCCTCTTCCCTTTGCCCCCTCCCCTCTCCTCCTTCTCGTCCTCCTCCTCCTTCTCCTCCTCCTCCTCTCAGGCTGTGGTTTTTCTGTATATGTTTCTGGAGTCCTGAGCCTGAGCTAAACAAAAGCAGGAGGCTGACGGGGCTGCTGGAGTTTGCAGAGACACGGAGGAGGAGAGAGCCCGTGCTTTGCCTGTCGCCGCGGCTGGGGGAGATCTGGCTTTTGCAACTGCCCACCCCCTTTGAGATCACTCTGGCCCGGAGTGGGGGTGGGGGGCAGCGGGGGGTGGGGGGGAAAGTTTGCATTGCAATCCCCCTGCCTTCCTCTCCTTTCTCCCGATCAATGCATATTTGCAAAAGGATTAAGCCACAGATTTAAGCGCCGGGAGCCCATTTCTGCCCTGCAAAGGAGATCGGACTGAAAAACCAAAAGCCAGCTCTGATTTCTTTTCGCCAAGTGGGAAGGTGGTTTATTTTTCTTGCTTTTTGGAGTCAACACCCTTCCCCACCAGACCTTATCCCCACCCTCACCCCGCAACCCCTTCACGCCCCCTCCCCCTCCCCTCTCCCCATCCTCCCACCATCCTCTAAAGAGGCAAAGGGATTTTTTTTTTTTCTTTTGGTCTTCTTTTTTTCCCCCTTCCCTGTTTATCCTGAAAAGGATTTGAAGACAAGCTTGAAGGATAAAAAGCCTTGGTGCTTCCCAGGAGCTGAGCCGAGGAGCAGAAGAGGAAGAGCCGGGGGCTGCCGTAGCCTTTGGAGATGGACGAGCAGCCCAGGCTGATGCATTCCCATGCTGGGGTCGGGATGGCTGGACACCCCGGCCTGTCCCAGCACTTACAGGATGGGGCCGGAGGGACCGAGGGGGAGGGCGGGAGGAAGCAGGACATTGGAGACATTTTACAGCAAATTATGACCATCACAGACCAGAGTTTGGATGAGGCGCAGGCCAGGTGAGATGGAGGCTTTTCTTTTCCTTTCTTGGGGTTTTTTGTTTTTCTCCCTCTCGCTGGGGGAAACAATGGGAACCGAATCACCACACCGCTTTCTTTTTAAATGTTATTTCTTTCCCCATTTTGACAAGCAACTACATGGCGGAGGAGTTAGATTTGCAGGAGTGTTGTTATCGAAAGTGTAATCGCCCATGCCGTGATGTGGCTGTGTACATATTGTGTATGTGTGTGAATATAGAGGTATTCATATATATCCACACAAACACAGGCACGCCGAAAATACTGCCAACTGATCCAAAAGCGGTCCTTGGCACTTTTTACTGCTTTAAAAAAGTAGAAGAGAGAACAGAATTGTCAAGTTTTGAACAGCATTCCATGCCTTCTTGTTGAGGGACTCCGTAACGTTCCAAAATAAAATGTCCCGAGAACACTTCATTTGCAAATTTAGTTGACTTAGCCCCTAAGTTGGATTTTCTTTTTAGACTTACCCGTCCAAAATTAATATTTATCTTCTCCCCTTCCCTTCCTCCCCCAAGCGAAACACAACAACAAGAAAGCAGGCTATTTCTTTGTCAGTAGTTATAAGCTGTCCAGAAAATATTTTGCATTCGCTTAATTCTGCTGTTTTAAAAAGTTAATAGAAAGCAAGATAAGATAATTTTTCTTTTAGGCATATTTGTTAGTTTCAAGGGACTCAGATGTTTAGTTTAACTTTATTGTCTCCTAATTTGAATCGGTTTTCAAACCCTTCGTGACAGTCAGCTAGGTATGGTCCTTTAAAAAGGGATGAAGGGACAAAAATCAAGCAAGCTCTTTCCCTTCATACTTCTTTCAAGAGCACTTAGAAATGAAAGTATGTGAGAATTTTCTGTATCTCAGTACCATGGGACATGAAGCTCTTCATTAAGGAAACATAATAAACTGTATAGCTTCTCAACTTAATCCATTGCCATGTATATAGTTCTGTGCTCTGGGGTTGTACAGCAAATTCTCTTTCAAAATAAAACACAGACCAAGTGACAACCCACTAACAGCTTGCCTAAGGGTGAACTCCAAGGGAAGATTTTAAAAAACTCTAATGACTATATATGTCTATACAATTACCCAGCTTTGTTAAGTCTTGGAAGTAGCTTTTAATTTGTTTTTATCTTTTTTTTTTTTTTTGCTTTGGAAATCTTTTAAACTTACACACCCATTCCCGTACCTCAAATGACTTAGTTGTATGGAGAAGATATTGTGATACATAGTTTTGTGTAAGGGACATAAGAATTGGAGTTGAGAAAATGAGAGGAAGCCGCTAAAAGCATAGATGGTATGAATTACACTCAATTTTAGCTGCGAGCACATGCAACATGTAAACTCACAAGTACTAAGGTTTATGGGTGTTTGAAAACTTGGAAATGTTCAAAGACTCGAACTCTTCCATTTTTTTTTAAATAGGAGAAAAATTTAAAAAATTAATTGGTGCTCTTCTCACATTTTATGATCTGAAGAAAAGCTAATAGGTATGATAAGGGTAAGATTTTCCACTGGCAGGTTTTTTTTTTTTTTTGTATTGGAACCGATTTCTCTATTATATTGTTTGAGAAAAATACACTCAGACATAGCAATAAACTGGTTTAATAATAAGTTTGTGAAGTGAAAGGGCCCAGTAAGAATAGATACTCACTGCTTGATTCATGTTTAGTCCCCTCTTTTTGTGAAACTGAGGGCAACCTTGGCTTGGCGAGTTACCCCTTTTAATGGCCTAGATGCTAAGAGAAATCAGATAGAATTTTGGGATGGAGAAATTTTCAATTCTCCTTCTGTAACTTCATTTGTGCACCATGGAAATGCAATATTTTTATAAAGCTGCGTGAGAATTTTTATTCGTCTTTGGGGCTATGTATAAGAATACAGTTAATGAAAATAATTTTCAAAGACCAAGGAAAGGTCTTTGATACATTGAAGTATGTTAAGTATTTTCTATCGTTTTTTTTCTCTCCCACCCCACATGAAAACTGGCTAAATCATTGCTAAGCTTTCTTTTGCTTAAACAATGTAACTCTACTTAGCAGATATTGTGTCCTTTATCCTTGTTCCTGGGCACACCAGTCATAATGTATACTTACTATTTATAAAGTAAAGCATTAGTATTTTAAATATAGTGCATCTGTTCATTTTAATGGTCCTGAATTTTGGGTTTCTTACTCTCCTGCTGTACAGTATATAGGACACGATTCTCATCTCTGTTCTTCAGGAGGATGTGTGTCTGTTTTTTAACTTTCAAAGGGATTAAAAAGAATTGCTTGTGTTTTGAGCGCCAGAACTTTCCATTTATCTTTACACATTAATTTTAGTTAAACAAAATTCCCTTAACTAATAGCTGATAGGATCTGCATTTTGTTTCTAAAACAAGTATCATTCTGTGAAGTGATTCCATAATAAAATAGAAGGAAAGGTATTGTTTTGTTTCTCAAGTGCGTTCTGAATACAAACACATACGCGCGCTAGCAAGCACACACACACAAACACACACACACACAAGAACCAGGTAAATCACTAATCTAAGAGGCAAAATTGTATTTATTTTTTCCCCAATGGGTGCAAGGTCCTAATTGTAAATAATTGAATTTCAACACCTGCAAATAAGCAGTGTGTGCACAAGAGGCATAATGTGAACACAGAGAAATGAATTTATTCCCCATATGGGTATGTTTGCCCCCTGGCAATGCATTTCCATACTCTTTAACTTGGGGACTGAAATTTTATAAATTGACAGTTCTACTCAGAAGACCTTTCAAGCATCTTGTGTTTATGAGAATACAGGGGCATCTGCAGAATGAATTCGAACACATGGATGAATTAAATTTGAAAACACACAGACCGAGAGGCAGACAGTTCCTAGGCTGTGGTTGTTACATAGATTACACAAAACTGTTAACCTATGCCTTTGCACTTATGCTATATTCATTGTCCTGGGTAGAATTATTGGTTTAAGAATTCCACTTTGATTAAACTACTTTAAAAACAAAAACAAAACAAGAAAA
Source organism: Galagoides demidoff (assembly GCA_963574575.1). Lineage (NCBI taxonomy): Eukaryota > Metazoa > Chordata > Mammalia > Primates > Galagidae > Galagoides > Galagoides demidoff. The sequence goes on from CAUYQV010118487.1 coordinate 11,044, forward strand.
GCCTCTCCCTCAATGGGCATAATTTAGGCTAGTTCTGTTCTGTAGTTAAGTCCCCACTGTCTCCCTGCTAATTAGCATTATTTCTTTTTCTGTGGTGGGACTCTGTATATTAAGTCATAAAAACAATTGAAGCATGCCACGGAGTTACGCTTGGTATATAATTTTGGCTAAATGTTCAGCTTTTTCCCCTCTGTGCAGTATCAGCAGTTTGATCTGGAGCGTCCATCTAAGCTATCACGTTGTTGTTTCTTTCTTGCAGAAAACATGCTTTAAACTGCCACAGAATGAAGCCTGCCTTGTTTAATGTGTTGTGTGAAATCAAAGAAAAAACAGGTAGGAAAGCGATTCTAACATTTTAGCATTTTCTTGGGCCAGTGGAATCACTTTAGCAGCAATCATGACGCTGTTACTGAAATATTAAAATTTCAGAATGAAAATACTATCAAGATTGACCGCACAATTCCAGCAGGAAGTCCTAGTGCTGCTTTCTTTAAAAGAAAGCGTCAAGTTTCTTTGACAGTTATTATCAAGCATTGCTGGTGCATTTTCCTTAACTCTGTTCCCAGATGTTTTGAAATTCAGGCTCAAATGTATGTTCTGAAGGAAAATGCATGGAATGGTGTATCTTTAGGAGAAAAAATATGAAAGTAAAAGTTCATTTCCTGAAGGAATATATTTTGGCCCATATATAAAGGCCTAATTTTTTTGGAATTAGGCAGGGATGGGGATCTTCAACTGTTCAAAGTTTCCTTTCCTTTTTTTTTTTTTTCCTTGTAATTAAAAAAAGCAGCAAACGGAAGGTTCTCAACTGAGTGTTGTCAAATGCCTTGTGGAAAGCGCTATACAGCATGAGGTTATCAGTATTTGAGTGGCCTGTGTGATTTTATAGCAGGGAGAATTATTGGGTTTAGGAGAGTACAATGCCATGAGATCACTCACTCTGTTGTTTTTCTACTTTCTAGACCTCATATCATGGACTAACACACTTATAACACATCCCAGGAGGGCATTTAAATTTTAAAGCAACAATTAAAAAATAGCAGTCATCAATCAGAGGTGTTCTTAAACAACAGATGCTCTGGGAAGGACATTTAGCAAGATCCTCTTGTTTGTTTATTTTAATCCTTAATTTTCCAAAGTGGGTAAATCTCTCCCTTGTAAGAAGAAAGATTTGAGAAGGCAATCTGAAACAACCAAGACATAAAGACGAGGGACAGGGGGTGGTTATATAAAGCGGGAGCTTCTGCTGGGCTCTGACTTCCTCGCTCGCTTTAAAGCAGTGCAAAGTACCTGACATCCTCTTTATTTATTTATTTTTTACAACAAGGAGTGTAACAGTCAATAATTCATATCTAAACCATATAAGCAAGGGCATGACATGAATGAAAGTGACAATAAATATGATTGCATGCCCAGTTGATATACATTGATAGTTACACATAAAAAAGTGGGGGGTTGGGGGAAGAGGGCACGCAGGGTGGCTTTCTTTTTTGAGAGCTCTCTGTGTTTGTCTTTTCAAAACTAAGTAGTTTCAAGATGTGACTGTTGATTGAAAATGTAATTGCGTGGGTCTTGAAATGCATATAAAATTAGGAAGCAGCTCCTTTGTGGAATATTATTTGTGTTGAGCCTAACATCCTAGACAAAGCACCTGAGAAGTGGTGTTCAGACCTTGAAGTCTTCCAGGTCGCCTTGCCAAAGCTCAACCTGATTGCAGAGCTGTTAATTGCATTATTTTAGCTGTGAGACACCCTTGAAGAGATTTATGGATTGCGTGTATAAATATCAAAAGAGCTTTTTTTCCCAGTTTGTCACACTTTTCAGGGTTTTTATTTTCCATTCACCAGAGAAGGAAGCTGAGGTGTGCATATAGGTATTTTTTCCCCCGTCTCTCTTTTTTCTTCTTTGATCTCTGATGCTTATTTACTTTGAATATTTGGCTCATTGAAATGTGTTTCTAATGGACTAGGAGTTCTTGCTGATGTTGGTTCATGAAATGTAGAATCAAAATATGAAAGCCTGTGTGATAACCCCAACTAAAAAGAGGCTATTTGGAAAGACACTATGAGATTTTTATTGAAAGCAAGGCTGAGCATGCACTTAAATGTACAGCATGGCCAAAGTGTTTAATTCTACTCTCCTAATTAAAACCTACTGAGGCAGTAGATCAAAGTGGGTGAGGGTGAATAGGGATCCGGTTCAGATGTGGGTTAAAGAGTTGGTTCCTTGTTCATATTGGCGAAAGTGCGGTGATAGGAAGCAGTTGCATTGGTCAAAACAACACTCTAAAGGTGTGATTTATGGTTGGATTTCATAGTTTGTTTTTTAAATTTTATGTCAACACATTTTAATGTTTGGAGGGTTTTAAATTTTTTAAATATCTAAATTAAGTTTTTTATTGTCTTAAATATTTTTAAAAAATAGTTCATCAAATAACATAAATTGAAAGTGAATAATCATTGCCCTGTGTGTTGGGAGGAAACACACACACACACATACACACACACACAGAGTGTAGATAGAGAGGTATCCTTGGGGGAAAGTAGAAAAAAAAAAGTCCTTTTTTTCTCTTATTCTTTAGCTTGTGAGTTGGAAGGATTGAGGGGAAGGAAGAAACCTCTCCTGGAATGTTAAATGTTGTGTTAAAGGTAGGAGTCAGCTGTGGTGTGTTGAAAAGAACCTTCTGATGCTAAAGCACGATCACTTTTGTTGCTCAGGATCTGCGGGACCCTCATCCCGTGAGCCGGCTTATCTCCCATGCAGTTGATGTGTGGGAGAAACAAGGTGCCTGTGAAGTTGCAGGAGGAGTTTGTTTTTGGTTTTTTCCCTCTTGATACAGAGCTAATGAAAAGATCACTTGAATGATCAGTTCACATACATATTCTTCACTGCTTGTGGACTTCTCCATTGTTACTTCCCAGCCTGCTTGCATTCAGTGAGTGTGTGTGACCTTCCATTTGAAGCATTATAGAGGTGCCCTCATTTAGGCTGGGCTTTGTTTGTATTCTAACATGAAGTTCACACACTTGGCTCACCTAGGCAGAGCTCTTGAGAGACGCCTGGTCATTGCCTTCATTTCTTGCCTTTTTTGGGGTTTTGCTAAGATTTTGTAGTTGGAAGACTTATAAGTAAGTAAATAGAAAAACTAGCTAAGATGTTTTACCAATCCTTTGGAACTTTCAACACACACACTCACAAAGTAGGCAGCACTGTCTAAATTACAGTTGATTGATGGGTATTTAAGTCAGAAATTACTGTGGAGATATTAAAAAAAAAATAATCCATGTCTTCTTGCCTGAGAGTGCAGGTTAAGTTTTTATTTTGATACCTTTTTGCTTTTTAGAAATAAAAGCTAAGGAAAAGAATGCCCGCAAAATGGTTGGGTGACAAATCTCAAACAGCATCAGGAAAAGCCCTGTGAAGTCCTACAGTCATGCATATTTCAGATATGGCTTTTATCTGCTTCCTCATTCTGGGAATATAGAGATTTAATTAATGTTTTGGACCGTTTGATATCACGTTTTCTTTTGGATTTTATGAACCTTGTTTGTCTTCTGACCTATTAGCACTAGGCTGAGTTTTACAGACATGCATATGTGGTAGTACTGGCATTGGCAGGATGGGAGCAAAGGAGAAGGAAATTCAGGCACAAAGCATTTCTTTAAAATCCTTGAATGTATTTTTAAACATTTCTCTCTCTTTTTTTTAACTTGTATGTCAAAATCATGCAGGTTTAAAAATTAGGAAAGCACACAAAAAAACATTGGGTGCCGTTTACTAAGGGGAATATTTATAGATAGCAATGAATCGCTGCAATTGTTAGGAATAGTTTTCAATTTTAGAACATAATAGCTATATATGGCACTTTCAGCCAGTTTTCCTCTATGCATTGTCTGCACTGAAGTTAAGTCAAATCAGATCATTGGAGGAGGTAAAAAAAAATTATTTTTTGCTTCCTTAATACCCTTTTGTTCTCTCTCTTTCCTTTGCTGTGTTCAATTAACACCCCCATCACAGAGCTGTAGTGTGTGTGTGTGTGTGTGTGTGTGTGTTAAGTCTACTACTGTATTTCACTTTTGACACCCTCCCTTATTATTCTCACCTGCCACTTCTTTTTAATACAGCAATTATATTACAGGACTTCTGCTTCTCTCCCCTCTCCTTTAAAGCATCAGAGGATAATCTGTGTGTCTGTGTATGTGTGTGTCTTTGCCTATATGGAGGAGGCACTAGGGAAGGAAGCTGTATGACTGCAGGGAAGTAATTCTGATGTTAGGCCTTGAACAGAACAGGGGTGAAATAACTTCAGACAATTTAGAGCAGCCTCTGATCACAGGCCTTTCAGGGGCTGAAGTGGCAGGCATGATTTTCGTAGAAGCCCATCCACAGCGGGCAAAGGCAAAAACTTTTTCTTGCTAATGAGAAAATTTAAGGATTGGTCCTTTCTGCTTTGTTTTGTTTTGTTTTTACAGCAAAAGAGGCTGAGGAGGAAAAGGGGGTCAGATGAAGGGACGTTACGTGTCTCTTTCACCTGATCCTACCTTTCTGGCACACTGGTGTGCTAAGGCAGAAGTAAGGTGCCAAGATTCTACATTATTTATTCTGATCTGGGTATAAGTTATAGATTTATGATAATATGACTCTAGGGACAAAATAGAAGATGAAGTGTGACAAGAAATGTCCCTCCTCTCCTGTCACTTGTGTGTACTCCATTTTTAGTTTACTAATAGAATGAGAAAAATACTGACTTTTGAGAAGTGGCAAAGAGCAGGGTAATTATAGCTGTTAGAATGTGATTTTTGGAAATTTGGTTTTGTTTATTCCAACAATGGGAGTATCAGTGAAGACTAGAAACGGGAGAGATTTAGGATGCACTAAGAAACCTGCTAGTAGACTTGTGGGGTGGGGGTAATGCAAAGAGAAAATTGTGATCTAGGAACTATGGGGTGTTGAGCTGGGAAGAATGAGGGTGTGGGTACCAGGAGGGGAGCAGCAGGCCCTGCTCTGGGCCTAGAGGGGGGCATGGCCTTCTTGTGTACTTAGCTCACTGCTGGTTCCAGGCCTTTTCACAGGCTTTCGCTCCTGTGTTCTGTTGACATCATGAACTTTTTATTACTGTTGTTGGCAAAATTAAAAAAACACCCCCAAACAAGCACACAAACCCAAACCTAGATATCGAACATACTTAAATAGGAAGACACTGTCATTTTTAATTTAAAATATAACCCTGGCTTCTTTTGAGACATAGTTTATATGCATGCCTTAGGAAAGTTTATCCTCATTTTGGTTTCAAACCTCTTCTAAATGGATGCTGTTATATTTGAACCCGGGGAAGTGAATCTAAATATACTTTTATTGCTTCTCCTTAAAAAAAAAAAAAAAAAAAAAAATTTCACCGAAAGCACCACATGACAGAAGCAGTTTCCTAGGTCCAGATCCGAAACGCTTCCATTTCCCTATGGCCCTGGGAAGCACCCCTATGCATTGCCATATTAACCTGGGTTAGAGGAATATAATAATTTGGCACCATTGCTCCTTATTTGAGATGGTGTGGTGAGATTTAAGAAATGTAATAATTTATAAATAAAATAAATAGAGGATTAATGAATTGTCTGCAAGAATTTGGAGCTCTTTGGGCTCTATAAATAAAAGATGCTGTATTTTCTATAAAATTACTTCGGGATTTATACCTTATTTCATTTCACAGGATGTCAGTGCCTTAACTCTTTCAGGCCAAAGAAACCTTTATATACTGGTCTATAATTAAATGCAAGGGTCGTTAGACATTTCTCATGAGGAATATTCTCTGGTTGCATTTTTGCCCTATCTGCATCTCAGAGATGTCACTTCTCAGTACTTGGCAGAGTGATTCCCAGGGAAAAAAAAAGTGTAGGAATAGACTGTCATAAGATTATAACACCTCTTTCCCATGATGGCAGAATAAGGTCAGTAGTGACTTAACCGGAAGGTCTTCTTACCTCTGACAGCTCTCTTTCAATCTCTAAATTATCAGTGGAAATCAAGACTGCAATGAGTGGAAAATTCATCCTTTTGGGTTTAGTTTGTAGTTTTAACTACATCTTCTACTGGAACTTTTCTCATTAAGTGGGTATTGTGGTGGGTGCCCCACACCCTATGCTAGTTGTGAACTTTCCACTAAGTGCTTAATAATGTCACAGACAAATTGTTTACATAATTTTCGGAGAAATTAAAATGTAGCGGTTAAGGACTTGGACTGTACGGCCAGACTCCCTGGTTTGTATCCCAAATCTACTACTTATTAGCTGTGTGACCTCATTTAAGTTACAAAACTTCTCTGTGCCTCCTCTTCCTTATCTGTACAATGGAGATCATAATGGATTCCATCTTAGAGGGTTGTTGTGAAGATTAAATGAGGTAATACATGTAAATTACAATGCCTGGCATAGAGTAAACAGTCAATAACTGCTAGCTTTTATTATTTCTGGCCTTGTTTTCTTATATGAAAGAGAGAGGCTTACACCAGATGGTCCCTAAAGACTGAGCCAATTCTAAGACTGTGATTTTATGCTGAAAAGAGACAAAAATTGCTGAATTTAAGATTTGCTTGCTTTTGTTTCTCTTACCATTCCCTTAAATTAAGAATTAGCTATATGGTCAAAAGTCTGGGACTAGGTTGGCAGAAGAGGGGGAGAAAGAAAATGAGTAAAAGCAGAGACAAAGGTTTTTAGTTACCTACAAACTGGACAGTCACTGCCTAGAAAGCTAGAATTGCATTTGTTAGTGACTGTGTTTTCTTAGCATCAGCAATTGGAGACATTGTGTAATCACAGTTAAAAATATTTTCTCTCTGAAGACACATAGGCCCATCCACTCAATTTGCAAAGGGATAAGTAGCACTAAGTGAGAATTTAGAGCAACCTGACTTTTTCTGCCTTCTTAATATGTTCCTTGTTTAGAAAAATGTATCTTTGTCTTTAAGGACAGCCTTGATATGTAATAGATTTATTTCTTTTTCCTGTTTTTTTTTTTCTTTTTGAGACAGAGTAGAGTGCTGTGACATCACAGCTCACAGCAACCTGAAACTCTTGCCTCAGCCTCCTGAATAGCTGGGAGTACAGGCATGTGCCACCGTGTCCGGCTAGTTTTCTATTTTTAGTAGAGATGGGGGTCTCACTTTTGTTCAGGCTGGTCTTGAACTCTTGAGCTCAAGCAATCCACCGGCCTTGGCCTCCCAGAGTGTTAATTATTTTTTACAACTTTCTTGAGATATAGTTCCAACACTATGACATTACCCATTTATACTACATGGTTCAGTGGTTTTAGTACATTAACAGAATTGTGAGCTCATCACTAAAATCTAATTTTAGACATTTTCATCAATGCCCCCCCCCCAAAAAAAAACCTCAGTACTTATTACCATTCAGTCTATATTTCCCCCTTCTGTTACCCCCTGGTGATGACTAATCTATTTTCTGTTTCTATGGATTTTGCCTATTCTGAACATTTCACATAAATAGAATTATACAATATCTGATTTTTTTAAACTTCTGCTTAGTGTGTCTTCACGTTTATCTGTGCTGTAGTATATATCAGTACGTCATTCCTTTTTATGGCCAAGTAATATTCCATTGTATGGATATACCACATTTGGCTTATCCATTCATCAATTTATGGATACTTAGGTTGTTTCCACTTTTTGGCTGTATTACTATAATGCTGTGTATGGATATATGTTTTCATTGCTCTGGATATAGTAGTAGAATTGCTGGCTCATCAGATACCTATGGTTAGATTTTGAGAAACTACTAGACTTTTTTACACAGTGGTTGGAGTAGGTGCAGTCTTTTTTTTTTTTTTAAATAGCTTTGATGAGGTCTAATTGATATACAGAAAAGTGCACATATTTAACGTATACAATTTGATGACTGCAGTAGGTATACTCTTAAGTCATATAGTGAATGCACTAAGTTTTGTCTTTAACAATCCCAGCATTCAGTTCTTTCAATCTCTTTCTCCAACTAGCAACCTCTCATCTCAGTGTTTAGGATTTTACTTTTTTTTTTTGTCTCCTTTGGTCCATTCTTACTCTAAGAAAAAATTTGATAAATTTATTTGACTTGAAGTATGCATGATCAGGATTTATGTGAAACACCCATCAGAACTGTCAGCATAAGAGAAAAATAAGTAAGTTAAAGGAATGAATCTCTAATGGCAGAATTTGGGGTGTTAAGTTCCTAAAGAGGGATACACTTTTGAGAAAGATGAGAGAATTTTCTAAATAGCAATCTAGTATGACTGAGAGAACATGGACTTTAGGTCAAACCAATTTGGGTCAGATCCTACCTTGGTGTATGACATTAGTGAGTGATTTCATTAGTTTCAGTTTGCTCATCTATACAGTGAAGACAGTAAACACCTACTAGGTAGGGTGGCTTTAAGGACTAAAGACAATAATATAAGGCACACAGATCCATAAATTTTCTCAATAAATGGCAACTACTGTTTTTTTTTGAAACTACAGAGCAGTAGGTTGGCCACCTCTCTCATCAGTTCAGCCTTGTCTGTTGAGGTTGAATTTTCTACTAGCTCTGTCTAGGATTTGTAGGGGCTCACAAACACGATTCCTGAGCCTGCTTTTCTGTTAAGTGATTGTCTATAACTCTTAAGGAAAGCTCAGCAAAAAAGCATCTGAAGTCTGTAAGACCCTTTCCCTTATTCCTAGAGTTCTGGGCAGAGTATCCCATGAACCAGGCTATTCATTGAACATACGTGTAATTTTAAATTTAATGATTTAAATTTTCTAGTAGTACCATTTAAAAAAGTAAAAAATAACAGGTGAAATTAGCTTTAATAATACATTTTATTTAACCCAGATATATCTAAAATATTTCAACATATAATCAACATAAAATTAGTGAGCTATTTTGCATTTTATTTTTTGGTGCTAAGGTCTTGAAATTATAAGTTTAAATTTAATGATTTGAATTTTCCAGTAGTCTCATTAAAAAGTAAAAAGAAACAAATAAAATTATTTTTAGTATTGCATTAGAGTTACCCCACATATATCCAAAATATTTCAAACTGTAATCAATATAAAAATTAATGAAATATTTTACATTCTTTTTTCTTTTGTGCTAAAGCTTTGAAATCCACTGTGTATTTTACATTTGCAGGATGGCTTAATTTTGCCTGGCTATCCTTCAAGGGCTCACCAGCTACATGTGGCTAGTATTTACCACATTGGATAGCACAGCCGTAGAATGGTTGTTCTGGCATAAATCTTTGTTTTGTTCCTTTTTTGGCATAGTTTTTACACTCTGAGGAAGACACATGGTTGTTCCCTACTCAAACTTGATCTGATAGTTCTGTAGCAGTTGAAATTGGTTCCTGATGGATAGCCACTTTCCAGAGGAGAGCGTATCTGAGGCATCTCTTTCTGGCTGGGAACACTCATGGCACCCTATTGAGGTCACTGATGGGAGCTGGCAAGGGGTGATTCCCTTCCACCTCCTTCTATCTCTCTTTTTTCTTTCTTTCTTTCCATTGCCCTTCATTTTATTCTTTGTTTCTTTATCCTTAACAAAATCTGAAAGTTCTCTTAAATAGACTGAGTGGGCCGAAGCAGTCACCTTATTTTCTTCAGCACAGTGGAACAAGTACCTAAGCCTTCATGGTGTGACAAGAGTTTGCTGGACCCTGCATTGGGAGTTTTGACGCTTGACACCAGCTGCCTCTACAGTAGCATATTATTTTGAGAACACCATTTAACCTCTTGGTCTCAGGTTTCCATGTCCATGGAATGGGTGACTCTAGAGAGTCGCTCGTCTGACCCCACATTCCGTGGTTCAGGAGCCTCAACATGTACCTTGCCAAGGTTGAGAGGTTCATAGAAGGGAAGGCAGGTGGAATATTTATAAAAGGAAGTTCTTTTTCATTGTTATAAGAGTTCTAGTTTATCCTATGAATCCTTAAATCTTTCCTAAACAGTCATGTAAAACAGGTTATGGTGGTGTTATAGCTACCTCTATCAATCAAGTTGGATGAGAGAAGGTAAACTGCAGAGGGAGGAGGAGAATTAAGGGAATTAAAAAACTTTTTTTTTTTTTATCATGAAGCATTCAGGATCACATTTATAAGGCCAGTTGAAGGCCAGGCCCAATTTAATATACCTTGTTGACATTGTGACTGAATGCAAATATTGTTTCAATACTAATTGTGGCTATTAGATTATAATCTAGATACGTCTTTTGGAATATACAAAGATTTATAATTGTGGGATTGGAAGTGCAGTATACCTTTTTGAGTTCAGATGGTAGAGCCCAGGAAGTTAGGGAAGGGGTTTGGAATGGCTAAGAGTTACTGGTTCACCGTTTGTCTTAGCTGAGTTACTGAAATAATTTCTGTTCCTCACTTAAGTGTCAGTGGGTCTTCTGGAAACTTAAAGTGAGAAGAGTGAGTTAGTTAGTTAGTTAATTAATTTATTTATTTTTTAGACAGAGCCAGACTCTGTTGCCCCTGGGTAGAGTGCCATGGTGTCCTTATAGCTCACAGCAACCTCAAACTCTTGGGCTCAAGAGATCCAAGTGAGGATATTTAGAAAGATGTTACAGTTTTCCTAAGACAGTGTGGGCAGTAAGTGTGAGGGAAAAGTTTATATACATTATTTGACTTGCTTTGAGACAGGCTGAATCTGCCAGGAGGTCAAAGGAATAAATTTACACAGTGGCCTGTGTGGGTAGGGCGGAGGGAGAGAAAGAGAAGGTAGTCAGTGGTTTTTACCTGAGGGCTTTAGGTGATTTGAAATTTCAAGTGCTGTCGCTGTAAGAGCTTGCTCCTTTTAATTACCATTGTTAATAGAATCGAAACTTTGCATTTATCCTTAACAAAGAAAGACTCTCAGAGACTCTAATGATGAGTGGGGCCTAATTCCACCCTGAAAGGCACTCTTTGGATCTGAGGGTGTAGGTGTTGATTCCTTTCTACTAAATTTGCATGCAAAGGCTCCGAGGCCATGCCCCCTGCTTACATTAACAAATATTTAAAAACAAAGAGCAGGCCACACTTTCCTTTGAGCAGCTTCCTTGCTAGGGTGCCCATAATGCCTAAATGCCTTGGTGGGTGAGGGTGGGTCGTGAGTATGAAGGCCTGAGAAGTAACCGCAGCGTGTGAGGAATACATTAAAGTCGCTTGGTCCTGAGGCCCAGGAAGGGGGAGAAGAGAAAAGAAAACCATCACCACTACCACCCTCAACAGAGAACCCCCCAAGAGATGAGACAGCATGTTGGCCCAGGCCAGGCAGAAAAGAGAAATTTAAGTCCTGTGCAAGGGGTTTAAGGAGATGGATCACAAAATAAAACTTTTGGAACTAATATAAACAGTGGAGAAGCCGGGTGGGAAGCAACACGGCCTTAGGCAAAGCTGAGAGGTCCCTTGCAGACAGGATAATGAAGCTGGGACTGGGCCTTGGTAACGCCTGAGTCTTGCTGCAAAAGCCTGCCTGCATCATTACCCTCTCAGAGGAGGGCGTACGGGAGGCCGGTTACCCCTTCCCAAATCGGTTCACTTAACTGCGGGGCTGATGCGCGGCAAAGGGCACGCTCAGGAGCGTCTGGCCGCTGTCTGGCCGCCAGCTCCGCGCCGCGCGGCGCCGCACCGGGGCCTCCTCTGCGCCCCGCGCGAGGCTCCCGGACAGCGCGGCCCCAGGAACGGCCCGGCACCGGCTCCTCTTGGCCACTCGTCTCCATTCGCCCGCGCGCGGACAACCGGGTCAAGTGTCTCCGGAGAGGGGCTCGGTTGTGTCTTCATCATTTATTTCCCTTTCCCTCGCCGGGGAGGCAGTGGTCTGCCCAGCGTTCTGCCCCTGGCTGCGGCCCGGGTCTGCTTACCTTTCTCCGCACCTCCTCCATCTCGGCCGACCTCACAGGGTTTTCTCAAAGGGTATAGTAAAGAGAGGACCGAGACCCTCCCGGGAGCCATAGCTCCTTTATTTAACACCTCTCCGTAGGGGCTGAGACTCTCACCATCGGAGCCTCTGGGGCAAAGGGGTGCGTGCGCGATGCCCCCAGAGAGCCGGGCCCAGGGCTGCTCCCCGCAGGGGCTGTTCCTTGGAGCCGCTGGAGCCGCGTTTGCGGTGTGCACAGAGCCCATGCTGTGCGGACCACGCTGGTGGTGGTTTTGCAAGCCGAAGTGAAATTCAGAAGGCCGCGTGTGAGCACGTGGGTGAGTGTGTGTGTGTGTTTGTGTGCGCGCGCGCGCTCACATGCACGCATGCCAATTTGCAGCTCCTTTCTTAGTTAGCCCGGTGTTGTTTCAGCTATATTCAGTAAATATTCCAGTTTGTTGCCTTACGGTAATGAAATAATATAATCTGGAGTAACTGCAGAAACGTTCCCGTCTTCTCTATCTTTCAGCCCTTACGAGGGAGCCCGTCATCTTCCCCTGGGAGATTTTTAACCCAAAGAACCTTGATGTACTTTAAACAGCCCTGACATTTGTTTTCGTTAAGCATGGTCTGATTTCTTTAATACGTGAAGAAGGTTGGGGGCCTTCAAACATACCTGGTTTCTTCTATGGCGGCTTGTCTTGTCTCGCAGGAACGGCTAAAGGGGCCTCAAGCTGCCTTATTTTTTCAGTCTTCAAAAAACAGAGAATTGATTTTAGTGGTTTGCCTCTCTTTTCCCCCTGCCCGCAGAGTTGCCTCCCCTCCCCCACCCAGCCAGCCGGAGCCGAGGCAGGAAGAGGCTGTCATCGTGCACATGCCTGAGCCATATTACTTTATTTTTCTTCTTAGAAAGTTACACTGGGAAAGATGTTCTTGATGTGTGATCATTTTTCTTCAATGGATTTTTGTGCTGTCCTGTTACTGTTCTGTTACAGCCTCACAGGACAACCACTGGGCCCCACAGTAGACCTTCCAGAAATTTTCTACTGAATGAATGTGGGAGAGCTAGAAATCGGGATTGGATTCCCTCATTTCTTCGAAAATGTGTGAATTAATTCGCTCTCTAAATTTCCAACAGCCCAGCCTCGGGTCCATCAGCAGGAGAATCAGGGCCATTATTAGTTTCATAGGATGAGTTTCTCATTCTTAGTAACTCTTGGGGAGAGGGTGAAAGGGTTATTGGGTAGGTTGAGAGTTCACATGTTACTTCTGTTACTGAGATTGTAGCTAAAATATAAGAGTAGCAATAATCATACCAGCAGTGGTGGTAATAAAAATGGAAATAATTGCTCCCTCCACTCTCCTACTTATTTATTCCGATACCCCACTTTCTTATTTATTTACTCTACTGACTCCTCCCCTTCTGGAGTGGGATGTTTTGGTAACTTCTTAGTGGCCTCAGGCAGGTGCCAAGGAGACAAGCACCTCCCTAGTGGCTTCCATTTGTGCAGAAGTATGCAAAGATTAAGGTTGCCTTGACAAGAGCCCACCGCATGTATCCTCACCTATAATGTTACCTTCTGAATGTTTCCCTTTGTGAACTGGAGGTTATTGGAACCTTAATGGTTTTTAAGTACGTTTCACCAAGTATTTTTGAATAGCATTTGTTCTGGAGATGTTTGGGAGAACTGTTATCTTCCCCAAGTTGAATAGTGAAAAAGTTAAAAATGAATCCCTGTCCTGGTTGAGTTTATTTTTTTCATTTTAGAAACACCAGTTAAACATTTTTATTTGAGACCATCTGGAGGGCATGATGAGACTGAAGAATCTGTATTCTATTTTGGTCTATTCATTGCTTTAGCAAATATTTATGAAACTTCTCCTATGTATGAAGTGTTATGAAAGAGACTGAGGAATATGAATGTGTGTGAGTTGTGGCCCTTACCATTGTGGAGGTGTTGATCCATCCAGTAAGGGGCTCAACGCATAGTCACCATCACTGAATCACAGCCAGCTGCCTCACTCCCAAAGCCCCTGTGCCCATGACAGGACTGTGTTTCTTAGAGCCAGATCTGTAAAGGTCATTCTGAACCAAGTTCATTGCCACCCTGGGTGAAGCATGCCTGCTTTGAGTCCAAGAGTTCTCCTTTTGTTGTTATTGTTTGTTTTTAACTTTGGTAGCCTGAGACCTGTTTTTGGTTTGTTTGAGTCTTTGTATCTTTGGCCTTCTTGCCTGGCCTTCAGCCTTGTAACCCCTTCATTTCCTTGTCTGCCTTCTCCTTCTTACTCTTTTGTTTCTCTCCTGCTTTTCACTGGAGCCTCCTCAGCCCCGCCAGCCCCCAAATTGCTATTTGCCAAACTTGTGACCTGAGACCACTTGGCATTTCCCTGGGATGGCTGAAATTTACCACCCGCTGAATAGGCATGCTGTGACATTTGCTCACCTGGGCAGCTTAAGCTACATGGTTTGCTTCTGCCTTGGAGGAGTGCTGAGAGGAAGTGTGAAATTTACCTCTGTGCTCCAGGGTTCTTGCTAGCAGGGAGACAAACAAAACCATGCTTTCTAGAACCCAGAATTAATTTTTATCATGGTGCAGGTATATAGTTATATATAGGCATACATACATTTATTATGTATTTAATAAGTACATGTAGACAATTTGCGCATCGTCTGCCCTTTTTTTTCTTTAAACAAATTAAATTTCCGTGGTTACCTTCACCTTTCACACTCACGCCCTCCCTTTCCATAGCTACCCTCTTTCTACTTCCTCCTCCTTCCTGCTGGTAGAAGACATGGAGTTAACTTAATGCTCTTTGAGGCTTTTTGCCATTAGTCTGCCTGTCTCCTTCAGGTTTATGATACTCAGGGTGAAGGCTTTCTTATTGTGGCCTTCCCAGCCCTTCTGCTGGTAAAGAAATAGCTACTTGTCTCTTTGAATCAAACTGGTCTAGGAGCTTGTTCAGTCTAGTTACTGGGACAGGACAGCCCTGGAGGCTTCTCTGGCTCTTGGAACACACAGACACACAGTCTGTCCATCCTGGCTGTCAACTGAAGAAGGGAAACAGGCAGGGTATATGGTTAAGCTGTTACTTTATACTTGTGCCCTCCAAGTGATTGGAAGAGAAGCTGTGGACCCCAGGCTGCCAGGTGAGTAGTGGTGGGTCATGCTGGCATGAGGCTGAACAGAAAATGCCAGCAGAAGTGATGTCTCACATTTTGCTGTCGTTCCCAGAATTCTTCTGTCCACATATAACAACAGTGCATATTAAAAGAAAAAAAGCACTGGCTCGGCGCCTGTGGCTCAAGTGGCTAAGGCGCCAGCCACATACACCTGAGGTGGAGGGTTCAAATCCAGCCCGGCCCGCCAAACAACAATGATGGCTGCAACCAAAAAATAGTTGTGGTGGGCACCTGTGGTCCCAGCTACTTGGGAGGCTGAGGCAGGAGACTCGCTTGAGCCCAGAAGTTGGAGGTTGCTGTGAGCTGTAATGCTACCGCACTCTACCCAGGGTGACAGCTTGAGGCTCTGTCTCAAAAAAATAAAAAAATAAAAAATAAATTTAAAAAGCACTTACTAGATAGAGGGCTACTCTTGCTACTGCAATTTTTAAGATGCAATTTTTAAGATGAGTGAACAACACAGGTTAAGGAATCTCCCTAAAGTCATACAACTAATGAGAAGGAACCGATTTTATTTAGTAAGTTTTACTAAATATAGTTTTTTTAAACGAAAATATTCATTCCCATCAAGTGACAGCCCTTCAAGTTGTGATTCTTCCAAGAAAATTAAGTAAAATACTACTCAGTTGTCTAAATAACAAGTTGTTTATCTCTACTTATTTCTGGTCCTGTTTCTCAGGTACAGAAACTTAATTTTCCCTTGTCTATGGAAAGCTAAAAAAAAAAAAGAGGATACGTCTAAAACTCATCCTGGGCTTATTTCCTGATTTCCATTAGGCCTAAGTGTGTTTTCTTTTTAGGAGCTACCTGATTTTTTGAGGGATGGGGGCACATAGTGTGACTTTCACAGGGGGTCTAAAACTTGACCACCCATACCTATATGGCAGCCCCCAACATTTTTGGCACCAGTGATCATGGAAGACAATTTCCCATGCGTGAGGTGAGAGTGGGCATTAGATTCTCATAAGCAGCACACAACCTAGATCCCTCACATGTGCAGTTTACAGTAGTATTCGCGCTCCTGGGAGGACCAGATGCCCCCGCTGATGTGTCAGGAAACATAGCTCAGGCAATGATACCAGTGATGGGGAGCAGCTGTAAATACAGATGAAGCTTTGTGCCGTGAACCTTCTGTTGCATGGTCTGACTTCTAACAGGCCGTGGACTGATAGCAGTCTGTGGCCTAGGGCTGGGGTTCACAGGTCGGTGGCATCTTTTCTGGTTGCCTCCAAGAAGCTCAGCCCTTTGACAGGAACATAACGGGTGAAGAGTGGCCTACCCTGTCCTTGCACACCCCTCCTGAGTCTGCCATCCCTCTCTTCTAACACCTCCCTGTGATTTCAAATGGTACAGATGGATGCTTCATTGTGGAGACCCCAAAGTTTCATCTCTCCCGTTACAGAGCTGCTGTGGTCATCCACAGGGACGTCCAGCAGCACCTCTTTTTGATAAGTGGGTGTTATCGGTTTTGAGGGGGGAACATTGTAAGGAGTGGTGGTGGCCGAGAGAGCAGCCTGATGTGCAGAATCTAGGTGGAGGGGAAGTTATAGTGATGATATCACTTGCAGGACCTAATACCTCCCTGTCACCCCAGGCATTGGAAGAAAAAAAAAAAGAATTCAAGGCGTCCTGTGTTTAAATTTATTGTTTAGAAAACAATATTATTAGTAATATTAATAGTGACATTATTATTAATGTATTTTTATTAAGAAGATCTTAGTTAAGAAATCTTACAAAAGAAAAAGGAAATAAATTCATTAGTTCACCTTTAATTGTATTGTCCTAGCACAATATCTATTTTTAGTTGTTTGCCCTGTGTTTGATCTCTTTTCTTCCTGCTATTTTCCTTATGGTTGTATGAATTTTCCAGTTCATGGAGATGATTATGTGTTCGGGGATAAAATTCTCTTTTATTTATCAACAGAACTTGTTATGTATCATATTTATTTATTTATGGCTCTTCTCATTTCAAAAAGGAATTCTGAGCAGCTTACCGAAGGTTGCGAGTGATAACAAAAAGACTTATTAAATCAATGAGGAAACTAGAAGAAAAATTTCAAGTAGAGTGATGAATTAAAATGCAAGGGGATATTGGTATGTAAAATTGTATTCATGACGACCTTTCTCATTGTGAACTCCTTGGGCCTTTTGGAAAGGGAATAGCTACTTGTCTCTTTGCTTTTGTTGTTTTGAGACAGAGTCTCTGTTGTGTTGGGTAGAGGGCATTAGCCTAGCTGAGAGCAACTTCAAACTCCTGGGTTCAAATGATCCTCCTGCCTCAGTCTCCCAAGTAGCTGGGACTACAGGTGCACGCCTCTTTGAATCAAACTAGTCTAGGATTGTGTTCAGTCTGTATCTTGGAAAGGTTGGCTACAGATTTAACTTTGTGCTTCCTAGTTGCATGACAAATAGGGAAACAGTTTCAGTTTCAATTTGAAATTTCAGTTTCAAATTGTAAATTGTTTTGAATTGGAAATGTATCAGTCGTTTAAGCCAAAGCCTTTTTATAAATTTTATTATTATTATTATTTTTTAAGACAAAAGTTTCACTCTGTGTCCTGTGTAGAGTGTACTGTGGTATTGTAGCTCATAGCAACCTGAAACTCTTGGGCTAAGGGCTAAGGAATTCCTCTTGCTTTAACCTCCCAAGTAGCTGGGATTACAGGTGCCTGTCACAAGGCCCAGCTGTTTTTTCTGTTTTTAGTAGAGATGGAGTCTCGCTCTTGCTCAGGCTGGTCTTGAAGTTTTCAGCTCAAGCGATCCACCTGACTCAGCCTCCCAAAGTGCTAGGATTACGGGGCTGAATCACCACGTCCAGCTTCGAAGCCAATTTTTTCCCCCAAGTATTGGGCCCCAGGCATGATTTCTTCCATAATTCCAAATAAGGTGATGCTAGTGATATGATAGGCATTGTTTTCAACGCTATGATACAATATTACAACATAGCCTCCACAGTTGACCACCTTCCTACATTGACTACCTCCTTAAGTTGACCTAATTTTCATAGACCAGACATGCACCACATATACATATCAGCACAATAGGCCTAGTTCCTTATAGGGACCACCCTTGTATAATGACCAGTTTATTACAGTCTCTTAGGTGGTCAACTTACTGAGGTTCTGTCCATTACATATTTTATTATAGCCCTTTAAGCATAACTTCTCTGTAGTAGTCAACAGATTCTACTACACTTATTAATTAATTATCTCATTCTCTTATTAGACTTTGAATTTTTTGAAAATAATGAACAGGATTTAATATGGCCACTTCTCAGTAGATAACTCAGAAAATATTGTTTTTGAATTGAAACAGTGTTTTATCTGCTTATCCAAAAAGGAAAAAATTCATTTCTTAACATTTATTTAGTACTTGCTATTCTGGACTCTCAAATAAGAAGAGGAATAAAACAAAAGTTCCTGCCCCTGAGTAGCTTGTGGTCTATGGGGGGGGTAGACACTTGTTACTAGACACATTATTCTGTAGCTGGATGAGTGCTATGTAACACAAGTGTGAACATTCTGCCTTTTGTGAGATGAGGTATAAGATTGCTTAAAATATACTTTCAGTATAGCTAGCTTCTCCTTTTGGAATTTGGCCTTTAATCCTTAAGAGGACAACAAAAACTGGAATAATAGGACATTTGAGTATTTTCTGAGAGGAGAGAGGCGATTGTCTTGTGGATCTGCTTTTTCACTTTTCCACATTTTTAGGGAAGAGGGTCCCAGTCCAGCGTCTCTGACCTTCAGGTGACAGGTTAAGAGGGGGTGGGGCCCCTCGTTTAGTGTCCTCCTGACTTGACCCGGCAGCCTCAGCTGGGAGACACTGTGGGTCCATTTTCCACGGGCGTCTGGAGTTGTGGCCAGCATGGTGATTCCTGTGACTGCTTTACAGAGAAAAAGACATGGGTCCTCAGTTTTATCCTGTGTTATTAATATTTAGGTTTTCGTTACTACACTTATCAGGGAGAATTTTTACTTTCTTCTCTTTCTTCCTCCTTTCCTGTTTTCTTCTTTGCTTTGACAAAGCACTTACCAGGTACTTCTCTCTGGGAGGTGGAGTGAGAAAGGCAGGATAGGCTTCTGCCCTCAAATTGCTCCCCTTTGGGAGACAGTGAAAGAGATTTAGGGCAGCTCTTGATCAAGCCCTTAAGGATAACTTAAGTCTAGCATAGCTCTTAGCCCACAGTGTGCTCTCAAAGAAAGTATCCTGGTAGACCAAGCCCGTTTTCTGTAAGACTGTAAGCTGCTCCTTGCAGATGGCAAACTAGTGAGCCAAGCTTCCTTCATCTTCGCATACCTAGCCCAGTGCGTGGTATATATATTTGATGCTCGACAAATGTTAGTTGAAGAAAAGGAGTGTTAGGAAGGGAGGGAAGGAATCGTGGATAATTCATTTCAATCTACTTTGGACTTACTTAAATATTTTTAGACGGAACATCTTAAGAAATCATTTCCAAAAGCCAGGTGCAGTGGTTCGTGTACCTGTAGTTCCAGGTACTCTGAGGCTGAGCTGAGAGAAAACCAGGAGTTTGAGGCCGGCCTGGCTAACATAGCAGGACCCTGTCTCAGAAGGAAAGAGAGAAAACGTGAAGGAAAGAGAAAGAGAGACAAAGAGATAGCAAGAGAGAAAGAAAGAGGAAGGAAAGAGGGAGGAAAAGGAAAGGAAAGAAGGGAAAGAAAGGTTCTTCCCAAATGAGTGATGTCTGCTTTAAGGGTACTAGTTTGTGCTACTTATGTTCTTAATGTGATGTTTCAGAGAATGAGAAGACAGGATGGAAATACCTCTTAGATCTATCGGATCGCTCCAATTAAGTCTCCGAGAGCGGGGTTTCTGGTTAAAATCAACACGCTATTGAATGAGGGAAAATTGTCTAAAAGCTTCTCTGTTTTCTGAGTTACCGATCTTGGTCCTCAGGGTTAGGAAGGGTGAGAGGGATATCATGGAGTAGAGGGAGGTGACATTGGAGCGCAAGTGTGCAAAAGAGGACACATGAGCACTGGGCGAAGACAAATGACAATTCGATTTAGCTACTTGGCTGGACACAGCCTTCCAGTGGGAGAAGCAGCAGTGGGAGGGGCGGCTGCTTCTTTAATCAGGGGCTCAGGATCCAGCACCTCCTTTTTATCCCTAGCCACAAACTGGCCTCTCTTTTTCTATCTGCAAAGCCTCCTCTTTTCTCTTTTCCCTCTCCCACACTTCCTGTCTGCTCGTGCTGACTTTTTGCCCAGTTTTCTTCCCGTCAGCTCAATTGAAATGTTAGAATAGGATTCCTTCACCTAAGAATGAATGAATAAATAAGTATGTACATACCTAAAGCTAAGAAGTTGAAAGTGGGAATGTGTCCTCCCCCCTCCTTTTTATTTATTTATTTTTTTCTTCTAAAGGTAAAATTGTAGAACCCAAGGCAGGGGAGATAATTGGATAGGATTCTCCCAGCGTCCTCCATACTCTTCCCCCAACTTGTTCCACTGTGAGAGTGTGTAATTGAAACCTCTCCCTGGGGGAGGAGGAAGGATTGTCCCTACCTTCCTTCATTCCCTTCCTCCCTCGGTGAAAATTCCTGGCCTTAGTCTGTGGTATCTCAAAGTTGGCTGTCACTTTTCAGGGTCATCTCCAGGGGACACACTTCCCCAGGGCAGTTCTAATGTTTCTGAGCAGGGAGTAGTAAGACGCACAGTTTTCCCTACAAACTTCCCCCTCATCAGCCCCATTCAGTGTTAGTTTCTGTATTTACTTTAGTGGTATTGCTATTTAGCCTTCTGCTGGGGGTTGAGGGGTCTTAGGCAAGGCATCTCACTGTAGGTCTTGAGGAAGATAGTTGAGCATGGAGGACCAGTACATTTAACTTAAAATGTCCAGAAGATTTTCCTTGGCTTGGTTTGGAGACTGCTAGAATCAGATCCTTTCCTGATTCTTTTCTGTGGCTGTTCTTCTTTCTTTCACTCAGCAGAACCACAATCTATTAAGGTTTCTTATTTATGCTCTTCTTAGTTGCCAAGACTCGCACCCTAAGTTGGGCATCTTGGCAGCTAAGAACAATGTATATCTAGCTGAGAAGCTTTTAGCATTTTGGTTTGTAAATTGTTTTCTTTACGTAACTAAGCTCATGTGTAGTTCTTTCTTAAATAAGGATCCTTTCCTTTGTGCAGTGAATAAACAAATTTCAATACAGTCTCACCTCTTCTCTGTAACGTCCTTTGAATAAGTAGTGCTTAGATTCATTCATTCATGGATTCATTCATTCAAATATTTAACAAATGGCCTTTCCAGGGGTACTAAGCAAAAGAGAAAAGGGCAACTTGGGAACCTGACAGTATAACTCTGATGTACACAGGGAAGATATGTGCCTGCACTCTGGGGAACTAGAGGATTTTTTTAGTATGTTGAAAGACCTATAAGTATAGGCAATCTTTCTCATAGTTCTACTAGCAAATCTGTACATCTTATGTTTAGGGGTCTATATTGGTGGACTCATTGCTATAATTGCGCTTAGACAGATGCATGCATTTCAGTACTGTGCTAGAGGAAAGTGATCATGGGTAAAAATATTGACATTATCCCCCTTGGAAGAACAAGCATCCAGTGCAGCACTAGGCACATGGTGAGTTTCAATAACTGCTTGTTTTCCCCTTTTCATTTCCAAGGCAAAATGGAGACATCTCAGTCCATTTGGAGCAGCCTTGAGAGGCAGGAGAACAATTACTGGCCTCTTCTGCTGTTCCGTTGATAGGTGTTGAGGGCCACCTCACTCAGGGCGGTTTTTTATCTGTAGTGTGGGCACTAATTGCAGCTTATTATCTAGGCCCTGTCCCCACCTCTAGGGAGGTTGTGAATCTCCAGTGAGTGAGGGGTGTAAAATGCCTTGTGAATCATAAAGCACAGTGCAACTTTACACTTGCTTTGTTGGCCTGCCTACACTGTCACAACTGCTCAGAAAAGGAGAGCACGAGAAAAAAGTCACAGACGGGCAGACACGTGGAAGGCTCATTCAGAACGTGGCATAGATTTAGGAATCTTGTTGAACACGGAATTGGTGGGGCATGCAGCGAACATGGAGCCTGAGATCCCAAGAGGGTTGAACAGAGAGGTGTGATTGAGAGTTCGGTGATGGCGAGACGAGAGCGTTATCCACAGAGGAAGCTCAAAAATAGAGGCTGTCTGCCCACAGAGGGAACAGTGCAACAGTCCACCAGGGCTTTTTTTTTTTTTCTTTTTAGAGACAGAGTCTCACTTTATCGCCCTCAGTAGAGTGTGTGACTTCACAGCTCACAGCAGTCCCCAACTCCTGGGCTTAGGCGATTCTCTTGCCTCAGCCTCCCGAGTAGCTGGGACTACAGGTGCCTGCCAGAACGCCTGGCTGTTTTTTTTGTTGCAGATTGGCTGGGGCTGGGTTTAAACCCTCCATCCTTGGTATATGGGGCTGGCGCCACAGGCACTGCCCAGTCCACCAGGGTTTTATATGGAGAATGAAACTTGAATATCAACCCCACACCCAATTTTAGCAGCAGCTCTTAATGTAATGATGGAGCATGTAAGAAGGTAAACACGAGGGATGGTGAGCCCACACTGGGAGCAGACAGCAGAAAGCCTGTGGCTGTGTGTGCCCAGGTGTGTCCCTGCATTCCCTAATTTCACATAGCTGGGTCACAGGGTACCTGTACCTTCAGGTAAAGCATGCTGCTGTCTCTCACTTTTGCATGGATATAGTCCTGAGATGTGCGGGTCTGATTTTGGTAATGCATATCCTGTATTTAAGTGTACTACTTAGGGTCATGGAAACTAAGTGATGGAAGGACCACCCCTGTGGGGGGCCGGTAATTATCAAGGGTGCTGGCTTGAGGGGGTTGCTTACAGACTTGGGGCTTTGGCTATCTCATCTCCAAGCAAAAGGGTTAGATTTGAAGGATCAATAAGCTCCCTTTCAGGGCTGGGCTTCTAGCACTCCCCTTCTGTAGAGTGCAGCGCCCTCTTCGTGGTGTGCATATTCACCCAACAGTTTATCTACCTGTTTGTTGTTAGTTGATGATCTCTGTGTGTCTGATTTTCTCACAGCTAGGATGTCATGCACACTTACTCAAAGAGGAGAGTTTATGCTCCTGATTATAGGAATGCAAGACAAGAAGTTTTAAGTACACAAATTTACTTCCTGACCCCAGATTCTCAGAAGATTAATGAATAGTCATCTTGTCGACCCACCTATCTGCTTCTCTTCGTATGGTTTTTTGTGAAGTTGAGGCACGCTCAGAGGCACAGCTCTGATTTGCAGCAGTCCAGCACAGGCATGTACTGCCTCAGGGAAATAGCCACACACTGCCACACCAGGGGGTGTTCTCAGCAGGGAGAGAGACCAGGTGCCAGACGTTGTAGCAGCATCCTCCTGGCTCCCTCCTCACATCATTTTCTGACTCTTGGTAAAGTAAGTCCCTTTCTTCTATGCAGGAAGAGAGGGGAGAGAGTCCTGGGGATGCAGGGACACCTTTCATCCCTGAGGGGATGGACACATGATTTGATGGGGGGGGGGATGAAATCCAGAGTCTGAAGCAAAGAGCAAAGGACAGAGGCCAGACCGAACGTGACTGCCTGGTTGCAAGCAGGCGCCACGTGGTTGAATGAAGCCGGGATACCCGTCACAGGGAGCTGCAAAGCCTCACGTCCAGATGTGGTCAGGGAGGTTCACAGGATGGACGGTGGTCTGATGAGGGAGAGAGATACACACACCTGTGGCAGACAATAGGAAAATCGTGAGTGGAAGTGAAGAAGTTTTAGTTGGGTTTTATTGAGCACCAGGAAGACAAACTGACTTTCGCAGCGGTTTCGACTCCATGTTAATGGTGCTTTATAAAAACTATACTACAGGATTTGGGTGGTGACAGAGGGCGGGGGAACAGCATCGTCAAAGTTGCCGGCCAGTGTATGCAAGTGCACAGGTACACGCAGGTGAGCAAAAGGAGAATGGACTCAGGACCTAGCATTTGGTGGTTTTGAAGCCTATGATGAAGTGTTCTGTAGTTTTATATGCATACATTTTTTTTTTTTTTATTCTGGACTCCCAGAAAGCAATGCATTTCATCTGTTTGTTCCCACTACCCTCTGGTTCCTTCTTCCTTTTCTTTGCTCTCTACAAGTCTACTGTGGCTTTATTAGGAATTCCCTTTGGTTTAGGGGAAGAGAGAGAGAGGAGCTGGAGGGGGAAGAAACAAAACCGGCTCTTGGCTGGCGGCCACAGCATGGGCCCAGCGGCCTCCTGCAGCACTGCCCCAGCCTTCTGTTTTCTTAAGCACGGCTCCCCCCACCCCCAGCCCCCATCATGCCCTCTTTTCTTCCTAACAGGGCCAAGAGAGGCTGTTTCTACCCTCCTAACCCCCTTTTTTCCCTTCCTGTTGTTTGAAGAGACTCTTTCCCTCTCTCTCTTTTCTTGAGGCTTGAGGGCTAGAGCAGTGAATTTCTCGGAGCTGGCCTCCCCTCTCCTCCCCAGCCCCCTCCCTTACGAAGGGTTCATCCAAAGTTCGAATCCAGACTCTGAACAAAGTGGCGCAGACCTTTTCCTGACTCCTCACCCTTTGTCCTCATCACTCAGTGACAGACAGGAATCAAATGCTGAGGACCCAGCCGGGAGAGGGGCAGTGGGGGAGGGAGGGGGAAGGAGAAAAGTTCCCATTAACTCGCTGGGCCCCGTAACAGCCACGGAAAGGAGGGGGGGCGGCTCGAGAAAGGATTTTTGTTTAAGTTTCCCCAGGCACACACTGAGCTTTCCCAAGTTGTTTGCAGATGGTTTCATCTGGTTTCTGTTTGCGGAGAGGAGAGTAGGGGATGATCAGGAAGGGGAGGTGGGTTGAGACGCAGGGGAGAGAAGAAACTAGAAAATGATACCTGTGTTGCTTTTTCTCGAAGCTGAGACCATTTGAGCATTCTGATCCTAGTGTGAGAAAACAAATTCTCTGGGATGTAAGTGTTCACCTTTTGGAGGTGGATTACACTTTGCGGGACACCAGAGGGCCATAGAGCAAATTACTTCTAGCAGAGTGCTAAATGATCCCCAGGTGCCCTGAAAAGAGGCCGTTTACCTCCAGAAGGTGAGTTGTCTATTGCCAGAGAGTGGAATATTGGCTGTAATGCCGGCGCATCCATCCATCCTCCCACATCCCTGCGAGGTATTTAGGGTGGAGGAGATATTATCCACCTGTCACCATGAGGAAGGGGGGTGACAAATGCCTTTCTGATTCCTGTTTCTGCAGTCGAATCATTGCAGAGCGAGGTAAAATGACTTTTCCAAGGTCCTACGGCCAGCCAGCCACTGAGGGAATTACATTTCTATTCCTGTTCTTCAGAGAAAAATCAGCATCTTAGTGCTCTCATAGAGCCTCCTGTGGAGTGGCTGAAGGTAGAGATACCTTGGCTGCCTTCACTGGGGAGGAAGAGGCCCTCGGGAGGAGGCTCTCGTGGTGATGGGCCAAGGGCTGGCTGGCCTGCCCTGTGGTTCTGTGCTCTGAGCTTGCTAAGGCTAACGTGCATGGCTTGCTTCCCTCCTCCTGCCCGGGTTTCTAATCACCATCGGGCCCCTCCCCTCAGGTAAACAAGCTGCTAGTGGGAAGTGAATAATGGGGCCTAAATTGGTCAGGAGGAAGTTAAATTGCTAGGTGCCATTTTTGGTGATCTTGAATGAGGACAACAGTGTGAAATCATGCTTGGCTCTGTGACCAGAAACATCTATATTACCTTTTTTGTGCCAAAAGCTTCACCATCCTACTGGCCCCTATGTGGTTTCTGGAGGTAGTTGCTGTCCCCTATCCTTTTGTAGTTGGGAGGATTAGAGGAATTGGGAGTTTGTCCTATTGGGGTGAACAAGGACTTAATATGAGGATTTATTTAATAAATATTAAATAAACTATGAGATAAATAAAGAACAAGATTACACTTGTAGACTTGGACTGAAGTTTTATGTGTTACCGATTCTATACACCGTCTCCTGCATGTTCTAATGTTATTTCATTTAATCCACACAACAGTCCTACATGGTGGGAATTATTATTGCTTTAATAGTGAGGAAACTGAGGCACAGAATGGTAGAAATAACTTTCTTACGGTCAGGTTAGTTCATAGTTTATTATCATGGGAAATATGGTATATTTTCAATGAACTGTTTTTTTTGTAAAATCACTCTGTTCTCAAAGAATTTTGAAATCAAGGAAAAACCTTATTAGTTAAAATCGGGATACTCGGCTTCTGAATCATTTCAGGCTACGTTGAATGAAAACTTAGCCTTTTTGCACACGGAAAAAGAACTTTCTAACTATATTTGCATAAGTGGTGTGTATGTGAATGTTTAGCCTACTTGAGATAGTAAACTTTTCAGCACTAACTGCAGCATTTGCATACAATAAATGTTTTAATTACTAATGATCCTTGCCAACTAATTAAAAAGTGTGTCTGTCATGGCACTGCGTTCTTGGCAGCACTTTTATTGATGATGATTTTGTGTGCATATTTGAATAATACAATGACATTTCTTTTTTCACTGTTTCCTAACCTGGGCTTTTTGTGGCAGAACATTCTGTTAGCAGACTCCTGCAGGTTTTCCCATCCCACCAGGAGAGAAACAGAGAGACCCAGGCCCTGCCCTCAGCCCAACAGTAACTTGGTGACAGTGTCTGTGTCCGGTGCTGCGATATTTTCCTGGATCCTTGTTTCTGGTGAGCTTGTAAAGGCATCTGCAAACCTGGGGCTTTCTGTGGAACAGGGGTGCTGAGCTGCTGCAGTTCGATGCAGTCTAGACTTTCCACCTCCCCTGTGGCACTTTTGGCAAGTTGACAGGTATAATTGATGAGTTATTCTAAGAATGTGATTCCTGAGTAACTCTAGAGTGGAGTGACTGTGTGTCTGAGCTGCTAATGTGGCTGGGGGGAAAGGCTGATGATGGGGGTGGGGGCTGGGAAGCTGGAGGGAGATGGGGAGGAGAGTCTTTGTTCAAACCCACTTCTGTTCTGAATCTGTAGTTTTGAGAGAAGGTGGCGATGGGGAATCCTAGCTCCCAGGATCCTCTTAGGGCTGGTGGTTGAGAGTCTGAGAGTCTGCATGGGGCTTTTCTAGTTCATCCCAGTGTGTGTCCTAGGAAAGGAAATAGAAACACTCAGCTCTGACTTGTAAACTTCCCTGCCAGCCATTTCGGTTGCGTTTATGGGAATTCACAAAGCAGCTTCTATTGCTTCAGATCTGCCTAGTTGCCCAGATGGCCAAAGTTATGATTGTCTCTGGCTGGCTGTTTAATTCTTGAGTCTGCAAAGCTGTTGGTGTGTTGAGAAAGGAAAAGTGGAGGCCTCAGATGATCATTATTTCTGATTGTCACTGGGGATGAGCAGTGTCTGAGGGTGCTGGCACTGGCTGCAGAGGCCTTTGACCAGAGCCGTCTAGCCTGGTTTGGGGGGAATGGAAGGACATGGCCTTGCTGGCCTTGGTGTGGCACCTCCACAAAGAGTTGGAAAGCGCTACAGAATAACCACAGCTGGCCCCCCAGGTGTCAGGGCCTGTTGCTCCTCTGGCTTTGAATTCCATCTCTTGGGAATCCCTTCCTCCCCATGAGTGGAGTCTCCCTCATGTCCTCCCATGCCCCAATCCTCCTGTCCCTGGCCTTGCTGACAGTGAAGACTGCCCCCCGGATTTTCTGTTTGCACTGAGTTATGACAGGTTCCTCTCTTCCTCTCCCCCAAATGGTAATTAACACTTCCCTATGATTTGTAGTACACAACCCTTAGATTCTTTTAAAACCCAACCTACCTATTTATATATCCAGATACCATTGTATTACTGGACTGTGACTGCCAGGGGGCTACTTCTATTTTTCAAGTGTTAGGTGGACCCCAGATGCCAAAGTTGCATCAGAAGAATTAAGCTGTGCTGCCCCCAAAGGTTAACAGTATTGTCTCTGCCCCAATACTCTCTCCTGATGGGAGGAATGGATCACCTAGGGAGATGTGGGTATCAATTCCAGCTTCATGGGTGGCTGCATAACCCAGGGCCAATTATTTAACTTGAGGGAGGCTTTGTTTTGTTTCGGTTTCATCTGTATAAAAGTGGGTACTTAGCTTATCTCTAAAAGTCATTGACGGGGCTAGAAAATAATGAAACAATAGCCAGAACTTTGCAAAAAAATATTGCTAGGATTCTTCTTTCTTTTCTTGCTTTTACTGGGTTGAAAACACACCATCATGTGCTTCCTGTAAAGTATAAAGTGCCTTGTGCTTTGGGGACCAAGGTGCTTTTCACACATAATGCAGGCACTTATTGTTATTATCTCAGTTTCTTTCCTGGCTCTGCGTGACTGTTCTAAGAATCTCTTGCTCCCCAGAGGTTCAGCTCCTGATACTCTCAGAGTTCATTCATGCCTATAAGCCTGGTAAACTATACGGTGAGGCTGATATTCTCTTCCTTTGGGAGAAGCTTCACTTTTCCCCCCCTTCCTTTCCTTCCACCTGTCATTCCAGGTTGCTGTTTCTTGGTTCACCCTACTGGGGATTAATAGCATGGTGTGATTATTATAATAACTTAATTTCTAGAGCTCTTTATTAATTTCACATCGCTTTCCCATTTCATCTCACATCAAAGGCGGCGTTGCCCCCATTTTAGAGATAAGGAAGTTGAGTCTATGAAGAAAAGATTTAAATTCTATTCTGCTTCTATCTTGCTAAGATTGCTCACAAGCTCAAGATATAACACAGAATGTTAAAGCTGGGGTAGAGACTTTAGTCTAGATCATTTACTCTAGCACTGAGAAAACAAGAGATACTTTAAGTGTAAATAGAAACATTTTTAATTTCCGAGATACTTTAAGTGTAAATAGAAACATTTTTAATTTCCAACTGCCTCATGACAAAAATAAAAGGAGCTGCAGATGTGGCAGCTCACGCCTGTAATCCTAGCACTCTGGGAGGTGGAGGCTGGTAATTTGCCTGAGCTCAGGAGTTTGAGACCAGCCTGAGCAAGAGCAAGAGCAAGACCCCGACCCCATCTCTACTAAAGATAGAAGAAACTAGCTGGGAGTTGTGGCAGGTGCCTGTAGCCCCCGCTATTCTGGAGGCTGAGGCAAGGGGATTACTCTTGAGCCCCCAAATTTGAGCTTCCTGTGAGCTAAGACACCACGCACTCTACCCAGGGCACAGATTGAGACGCTCTCAAAAAGAAAAACAGGTGAAATTAATTTAAATAAAATATATTCTAATATATCCAAAATAGTATTTTAACATGAAATCAATATAAAAATTATAAGTGAGAGAGCTTATGTTCTTTTTTAAGTCTTCAAAATTTGTCACGTATTCTACAAACCCTCTCAATTTAGACCAGCCATATTTCAAGTGCTCACTGGCCACATGTGATTGGTGGCTACCCTCTTGGCCAGTGCAGATCTAGTTTAAGTATTTAATCTTATAGACAATGAGGTGCAGAACTATGATTAACTAGTAAGTGGCAGAAGTGAAACAAGTCTCCTTTCAGAGTCCTATCCATTATGCTGTCTTTCTCTTTTTTCTTTGTTGCCCTTGGTAGAGGCTGTGGCATCACAGCTCACAGCAACCTCCAACTCTTGGGCTTAGGCGATTCTTTTGCCTCAGCCTTCCAAATAGCTGGAACTACAGGCGCCTGCCACAATGCCTGGCTATTTTTTTGTTGTTCCAGTTTGGCTGGGGCCGGTTTCGAACCTGCCATCCTCGGTATGTGGGGCTGGTGCCCTACTCAGTGAGCCACAGTGCCGCCTCCTTATGGTGTCTTTCACCTGACTCTCTTTAATTGAAGACAAGGAACCTGGTTGCTGTTCATAATTTTATAGAATCCCTCCTATATTCTGTAGGTGGGTCTCAGAGTAGTTTCCACTGTTCACAGATTTTAAGACGCTGCCATGTCTGTCCCAGAATTTGTACTGTACTTTTTCTGAGAGCAAAGGGAGTGACCTTTCTGATTCCTAAGACTATACCTGCTTTAGGGGAAACGGAATTCTGTTTTGCAAAGTGCCCATCACTGGAACTCCCCTTATACAGACCTGTGGATTTGGGCAAGATTCTCCCTTAAGATCCCTGGAAACTGTGAGCAAGGCCTTTGGCAGATTGCTCTGGTGAGCCGAGTGGGCAGTGCCAGGAGAGCAGTTTTCAGTAATGGTCCCATGGTGGCAAGCTGGCTGGGAAGCAGTTGAGGATGACATGAATGATGGCTCTTCAAGCTAAAACTGAGCAGCCTTCATAGAGAACAAGGTCAGTCACCTGGCTGGAATATGACTGTGGGAGCCTTCTTTTAAAGGAGAAGGCGGCTCCCACAGTCATATTTATTAATCCCCACTTTTGGCATGATAGGCGTGATTCATTTGCTCATTGTCACCACCCAGCTCAGCTTTACTTTTAACAGGTGATCTCCAAACTGATATGATTGTTGTATATTTACTGGCTTCGAGAAACTGCCAGTGGGAAATCTTATTTATGTTGAGGTTGGCTATGGTTATGATTATTGACAGCCATTATTATAAACATCATTATTATTTAGTGTTAATCAACAACTGTATGAAAGGTGCTCTAAAGAACACGGAATTAGACCCTGTCTTTGCAAATGGGCTCATAAGAAAAGAATGACAGGAAGAGACACTCAGCCTGGGCTCGCTAGGGAAAAATACATTCTCAGGAAATGCAGCTGACAAAAGGGCTCCAAAGGTTGTAATTTTTAGGGGTTTGGTGGAGTCTAATATGGTACCCTGAACACAGATTAGACAAATGGAAAGTAGAATTCCCTAATAAAATAAAGTCAGTTAATTCAGTCCAGTTTTAATATTAGATTAAGTTATACAAATCAAATATAAGGCAAAAGTTGGGCATGTTTCGGTTTGTTTTATTGGCATTGGCATGCAGGATTTTTTTCTTTTTTATGGCTTCTCAACTTTGAACTTTAATGCATGAATAAATCAAATATCTTTAACAACTGAAGTAGCCCTTGAAATCTTTTCTGTGCAGAAAGATCACCATGAAGAGCATTTCAGGGGTCTCATGTTGAAATATAAATCCAGGTTTGAATCCTTGCAAAATCACATGGTAAAACGGGGCCCCATTTCCTGCATGATAAAAATGCTCACTCCTTGAGACGGTGCCTGAACTTTTTAGTTCATCATCGTCCCCCCCGCCCACACACATCTCTCATTTACCCTTATATGCCCGTCCTCATAAAGGCAGTTGCCATTTCAACATTTCATATCTAGAGTGGTGGTTTTAACCAAGGGTGACTGGTTTTGCCCGGGCCGTTCTGCAGTATCTGGGGTCATTATTGGTGGTCCTATGCAGGCTCATTTTTATGGCATTTGAGTGTGCACTGTCTGTATTTTAAGTGACTTTGAGTATTACCACAGTCATTATTATAGACCTTCCTATGATATGCCAGCTTATTGGATCCAGTGGGCAAAGTACCTGTTTGTGGGACAGTAGCTTCTGTTTCACTCATCCTGATTTTAGATGCAATATTTCTTAACTTTTCAGGTTTAGTTTTCATATGTATAAAATAAATATAATTATGGTATTATAGTATATTAGAAACTATAGCATTATTATTTCTACCATTATTACTCCGCTCTTTGTTTCCAAACTTATCTTTGAGCTTTTTTTTTTTTTTACTTTTTTGTTGCTCAGCTTTTCTAAAATTAAAAAAAAAAAAATTGCCCAGGAAGAACTTAAAGCTCAGAGAAGTTTGGTGTTTGGCTAAGGTCACACAGCAAATAAGTGAGTAAGTGATCCAGCTGGGGTATGAGGCTCAGTCTCCTGTATATACGCGGCGCCCTCTGTCTTCTGTTGGGTTTCCTGAAGTCCTGGGTGTTCAATGAATGTGTGTTCCAGGATCTCGACTTTAAGCCTTGGGGTTTTGAAAAAGTCTTCTCAATTGTTGCCACACGTTTCTGCAAGGTTCCCAATTCCTGGATTGCTGGTTTTATTTGTCTCTTAGTCAATTTTCTGTTGCTATTACAGAATACCACAGACTGGGTAATTAAAAAAAAGAAGTTATTCTGCTCACAGTTTTGGAGGTTGGGAAGGCCAAGAGCATGGTGCCCATATCAACCGGTGAGAGCCACCTCCTGCTTCCTAACACGGCAGAAGGGCAAGAGCCAAAGAGTCAAAGAGAGTGCGCTTCTGTGATAACAAACTCACTCTGTGACAGCAGCGTTGATCCACTCTCATCCATTCACAAGGGCAGAGGGGCTAAGTCTCTCACATATGTACTTGTGGGGGACACATTCAAATTAGAGCTGTTTGTTTTTGGCCAGCTCCTAGAGTAAGAATTCTTTTCCACTTTGCTGTCTTTTCCTTGTCCACTTTTTTTTGCCCTTTCTTTTGCTATAGGGTGGTGGAGACCAGAGCTGGAGAATTTCAGACAGGAATTAGGTGGAGACAAAGGCTCGCTGTGGAAGGACTAAGTCACTGCCTCCCAGTGTCACACGTCTCCTGGCTTCTCTGTGTATCTCTTCCCTCAACCCACATGGGTGGAGCTTAGGAACACGCTTGCCTGGAAGAGGCATCGCTGGAGGCAAACTAGTCCAGTGCCCGGGTTTTCTGAGGAGTACACGAGTGTCCGGTGATCTTTTGTTGGATGACTGGAGCCCTTAGTATGTCATAAAGTCCTTGAAAAAGCAGATTAGGTTTAGGTTTTGTCCTTGTTCCTTACTCTTTCTGAGTAGCAAGCTCCACTCTTCCCAACAGCACTCTGTCTTTTCTATCCTTTTCAACCTTCTGAAGGGTTACATGGGCAGCCAGATCTTTCATTAAGAGCCTCAGACCTGAAATAGCTTGGCATTTGTGGCCTACCTTGGAGTGTACAGCACGTTTCATTTATATTATCAGATTTGACCTTCAGAACCACCGGGAGGTAGGTAGGACAAGTATCATCATCCCCCTTTTACATAAAAAGAAAACAGAGGTTCAGTGGCCCCGGGTAATTTAACAGGTATGTGGTTGAGCTTGAATTTGAATCCTGGTTTAATCCGAGGTTCCAGTCTCTGTCTTTACCAACCCCACCCTGCGGATAGACAACCCTGCCTGGTATTTCTTTACACCAGACCCCATTTTCTATCTCTTTTTCAACCTGATGTTTTAGCAAAGAAGAGCGTTTCTGCTGGTAGCCTTACCAGTTTGATTTCTTTTTCTCCCTTTTCATTCTCTCCCTCTAGATCTCATGCCTGACACCACTTGTTAACGTTGCTCCCCTCTGATACCGGTATGAACTCCAGTTCTCCCTAAATTGTGCCATTCTTTCTCAATAGATAGATCCTGACCCACAGTCTCCTTCTACTGTTTGTCGCCCCCCAGCCCCCCTTTTTGTTCCTTGTCTCCTTCTTCACTCTGCAACTGCTGGGCAAATATTTAGCTTGTTATTTTTTTACAGTATTCCCATGTGAATATTTTGTCAGTGGCCTCTTCTTAATTTCAGTCCTTTCTGGGGAAGGGTTAATAGTTCAAACCCATCATTTTTCTTTTGAGGGCTGAGACTTACAAAAGCTGCCCGGAGTGGGACTGTCCCTCAGGGTGGGGGAGGAGGCATAGGCCTGGGATGGGGATATCTGGGAGTGGAGTTTGGATGCCTGGCGATTGTGGGGACGCTTGTCTTGTTTCTTGCCCTATTATATAAGAGAAATGCTTAGGGAAGCTTAGACTAAATGGGTCATGCCCTTGTAGACGTCTACTGCTGGAGTTAAGGCTGGAAAGACATCTTGGTGTGTGTTCTTTTTTCATTTCATTTTTCCTTTGGTTTGTTAAGCAAAGGGCAGGCTTTGTACAGCCCCCCTCCCGGTTTTTTTCCCCCTTCCTTTTCTTAAAAAGCTTCTGTGCTCTTTTGAAACAAGCCAACAAAAGTTGAAGCCAGTGTGTCTGTAACCCAGACATCATGAGCAGTTCTCTCCCAAAGCAAATTTTAATTCGCAGCTACCAATTTATGAAGACCCAAATCATCCTGGCCATCTGAAGCATTTCTCCCAATGTCGAAAACTTTAAACAGGCAGTTTTTATTTCCTAAATCTCAATTTAGTTTGTTTGGACTGACCACTGTGAGTATAATTATGGAAAAGTTTGGATAGGATACATGAGTCAGGACTGTCCTAAAAAAATAAAAAATTGAAGAGATATTGTCACTGTTAAGGTTTGACTGGAACAGTGAAAATGTTGAGGACTTAGAGTTCTTTACTGCTTTCTCACTAAAGCCTGCTTGCACTGCCTCTCCTGCCACACAAGGCAAACAGGGCTCTTAGCACTTTGCATTGCCCAGGCACCACCATGCCTCTTTAAACACAGCGTAGCTTAACTGGTTACAGCACTGGGCTAGTAAACACGTGATTAGGGGGTTAATCCCTGGTGGGCCTGTTAGTTTACTGTATTCATTGGCTACAGACTCCATCCCTAAAGCGGTCTAGCTATCCCAGTCCTGTTCCCTTCAGCTCATGTGGATCACGGCTAATCCAGCAACTGGAGTAATCCAAACAGCACACTTTGGATAGGCCAGAGGTTATCATCTTCATACCTTTAGAACGGCTCACGTTTCATAAAAGTTTGAGACCCCTCTACCCCTTCAGAGTAGCAGTCATGGAAATGAACTGAACCCGCCCCCTGTTTTGGAACTTAATCAGATTTGTGATTGAACAACAAGCACCTTTAGAGTCCCAGAGCCAAGTAAACGATAAAACGTGGAGTGAGAAGGTAGGTAAGTTTAGTTCTTTCGGAAACATCTGAAGATTCCCTTAGAAGGGTCTTCCCTGAAGTTTTGTTCACTTTCAGGTAAGCCTGCTGTGACGTTGATAGGGATTTTACAACATTCTATGGGAAAAGGAGAAAAGGAGCCTAAGTGGGGCTGGAGTTTGCACCTCTCTCCGTGGAGAAACATGCAAATACTCTTTGCTAGAGCAGGTGGGAAGGAGGGAGTGTACAGACTTTAGCTTAACTCCCGGTACCAGGGTCTTACATCCTTTGGAACAGGTATGGCAATGCACCTTCCCCAGCTCCATGCTGAGGACAAGCGCTTCTTCCCCATCCCTGCCACTTGCCTCACTTTGAGCTTTCTTGACATTCTCCCCTTGTTCCAGGGAAGATGAAATGTTGCCTTTGGGTACTGGGAAGATGAAACGCTTTAGCCTGTGAAATTAACTTCCCACATAGCACGTTCTGGAGAGACTTGAGAGAGCAACTTTGAAAGGGTAGTTAGAACTCTGCTCTCCTCTTCAGACTGAGAGGTGGAACTCCTTCTTCCCAGACCTGAGCTGAGAGTAGTGACTAGCTCCTACTCAGCCTCCTACGCCCAGGGTAGTCATCCAGCTCTGTGGCTTCGGTAAGGTGACTCCTCAGTGTTAATCCCTTTAGGTGAAGCTGTTAGTTAAAACGTAATCTGTTTAGCCTCCCCTTTCCAATTCTCCTAATTCTGCCGGAGGAGAGAGGGGGTTCAGGACTCCTGTGTTTTGGCAGAAACTAATCTTCCTCATGCCCTTGGGACAAAAGCTGCCTAACCAGTTCTAAGCCCTCGTTGGTTAAAACCCCAGTTGTTCATGCTGCACATAGGTCTGGGCTGAAGAGAAAGAAAGCCGGGGAGAGTGACAAAGCCTGGCTGAAAGGACTGCTGAAGCGCCCCACCCTCCAGGCCACCCCCACCCCCAGCTAGGTTTCACTTTCTGCAAGCAGAGTTATGCCGCCTTCTCTTAATCTTTTTTTTTTTTTTTTAAATTTGGTCTCTACTTTAGCACTCAAGGAAACTGCTCCACAAGGATTGTTTTAGTGGGTTTTAAATATTGTTTAATGTTCTTGTTTATTTTGCCTGCATAAGAGTCTGGGTATACGGGACGAGTTCCTGCCTTCACCATATATGTGTCCACCCGCTTAGATGCCCCGCTCAGACACCCCACTTACCCACGGACACAGACCTTTTGTACATCCTCACACATGCCCGTGTACCCATGCACCACCCGGGCCATCCTCCCCAAAGCTTCTGGCTGGTGGCTTTACTCTTCCACCTTCTCAGCCCACCCCAAATCCCCAAACAGACCAAAAAAAAAAGAAAAAAAAGGCAGAGAAATTGCTCACTTGCACGAAAGGGCTCTTGCCTTTGAGGGGAGCTCTCCAGGCACCTAATTTCTCTTAGATTTCTTTCTGTCCTCAGAGGTCCCCAAAGGTACTTGTAGAATGTTTGCCGTTAAACGGTTGTAAATTAGGGGCTGAGTGTATGAAGCGTTAATGAAGGCTGCGATTGGAACCATTCCACGTCCCTGGCTGGCAGGTTTGCTGTCCAAGAAGTCGCTCGCCAGAGGCCTGAGTTCCTGAGTGTCGGGTTTCAGCTCTCTTTTCTTCTCTCTTTTTTCATTTTTTCTTCTGCAGCTGTTTCTTCTCCTCCTTTCCTTATCATCCATCTCCTTCCTTCCTTCTACCAGACCCACATCCACCCCTACCCCTTTGGATTTTTCTAAAAGCAACGGCAAGGAACAGGATGAGGATAATGAGGCGAGGGAAGCAACGTTTCTTTCTTTTGCTGCGAAAATTTCTTCTCTTTTTCTTTCTTTGTGCTTGCTTCATTTTTCTCTTTAAGCCAGGGTTGGAATTATTGCTTGCAAAAGAGAAGAATTTTGAATAACGGCCTGAATTCAACAGAATGTAGAGAAAGAAAACTTCAGGTCTGTCCCATGTATTAAAAGTTTAACTTAGAGCAGAATAATGGAACTTTGACCTGGAGAGCCTGGCCAGGTGTAGCTAGGAGACCATCACAGTGCTGATATGTTTACCCTGGGTTAGGGGTAGTCTTCACTTTAAGCAGCTCCATCATGCAAAAATAGAGGTCCACGGGAAAAGATACAAAAAGATCCGTGCATTTCCAAAAGAGGTCCTTGCAGAATTCAATGTAATGTGCCTTTTAAGCTGCAGTAAGTCATGCAATGTATCGGCATTGTTCCTTTTATATAACAGACTTCAGACTTTGTTGAAGGTATGATTACCTTTACCAGAAATCCTTTGCTACACAAAAAGAATACTTACGACAAATGGTATGGAGAACATCAGCACTTGGACTTCTTTGGGTTTATAGTGTTTCCTAGGGACGTCTACTTTAGACATTTTGAGTTTCAACTGTGTGCTTTTCAATTTAGTGACTATGAACCATGCCTATGACATAGTAACAGATAATTTTTTTTTTTTGAGACAGAGTCTCACTATGTCCCCCTTTGGAGAGTGCTGTGGCATCACAGCTCACAGCAACCTGAGATTCTTGGACTTAAGTGATTCTCTTGCCTCAGCCTCCAAGTAGCTGGGACTACAGGTGCCCACCACAACGCCCAGCTATTTCTTGTTGTTGTTGTCATTGTTGTTTAGCAGGCCCGGGCTGGGTTTGAACCTATCAGCCCCAGTGCATGTGGGCAGCACCCTAACCAGTGAGCTACAGGTGCCGAGCCAATAACAGATAATTTTAAGCATACACTCTTTGCTAGACATAGTGCATTATGTCTATAATCATTCCCATTATATATCTATAATCATTCCCATTTTAGGGATGAGGAAACTAAGGTTTCCAGAGGTTATATAATTTGTTCTAGAGCACACTCTGTTTCATTGCTTGCTTTGTGCCCTCCTATGTTTCATCGTAACTGCACGGCGTGCATTTATTCATGCATTCAGCAGTTACATGTATAGAGTACCTACTGTGTGCCAGGATGCCCTGCCATTCAAGCTGGCACCCAGGGATGATCACTGGTCACAGGATCTAGTGACTGAGGCTTAACAAATCAGGATTGGACGTGGCTTTTTATTCTGTTCTGTGAGCCATTGCTTATGTTATTCACTTACAACAGTGGCCTCCATATGTAATAAATAACTTATCAAAATAGTCATAAAGGACTTGGCAGACAAAATGAACTGTGAGAGAAGACTGCATTAAATTTTAATAGGAAGAATTCTTAGTAATAAGTAGGAAAGGCATCTTGGTATAGCACCGAGCCATTCATCTGAGGCTTTCCCTAAGACCTCCTCATGTTGGGCACTGATTTTTTTTTTTTTTTTCAGTTTTGAAATACTGCACTTTTAGACAAATTGTATTCAGAATTTCTCACTGTTTCCCAAGTGAATGAACAAAAGGCAAGAATAGAAAAAGAAAAGAAAACGTTTTCCTTTATTCCATGGAAGTAGAGTGCCTTCTGTATACCAAGCACTGTTTCCAGGTGGGGAAACACCAGTGATCATCTCATAGACCCTGGGGACTTGTATTTGGTTGTGGGCAGCCATGGACGCTTGCCAGTATATTATTAAATGTTGTGATGGGGATATGGACAGAGTATCAGGGGAATATTTAGGAGGCTGGGTACCTCACTGGCTCCATGACAGGGAGGTGGTCACAGAAGTTTCTTCTACAGAGAGGACAGATAGGGAGGGACCTAAGAATGAAAGAGAGTTAGCCAGGGGAGGAAAGGTGGTTAAGGGGCAGAAGAACATTTGTGTTAAAATGTTTTGTTGTTGTTGTTGTTGTTGTTATGATTTTTTGTCCTTTAAAATTCTACAGCAGTGATTACAGGACTCTAGTAAGGTGTTCTAAAGCAGATAAACAAATCTTTTAGCAGGAATGGCCCAGTGAGTTTAACCTCTGTAGGACTCCTGTAGGAGAGAAAATCTTGTGGGGAGGACAGGAGCCTTTTTATGCCAGAGAGGGGCCTTGGGTTTCTCTGACTGTGCTGACTGGCTGTGCTGATGGCTTTTACTCTGCATTCAGAGAAGGAATAATACAATGCTGTTGATCAAATTCCAGTGTTTAAATCGGTGATTTGTGAAGCCTTATCTTAAAAAGCAGCTGACCAAGCATATACATAATTTAACTATTAATACATACATATTGAGAATTTAAATGCAGTAGTAGGTTTATATACCCAAGTTTGCTTGGGGGATTATTTAACCAATTTAAAGGAAAAAAAAAAAACTTTTAAAAGGCTTTATAAAGTGAATAGCACCTATTTGCATACCAATTCCAAATTATGCTTCTGTTCTCAAATGTAAGCCTGCTGGTGCTTCTTTGTGGAACCAGTTTTTTAACAGTTAGTGTTTATATCCCTAAGTTTTAAGATTTTTTCTATAATTCTTTGAATTCAGACATTTTTGGTAATTCATGCCTTCCCTCCATGTTCCCTAGAATGGGTAGATTCTACTGTAGTTGCACACTCTTTTTTCCTAGAATAACAGTATATGTATTGATAATTGTGACCAGGAAGAAGAGTGTGGTTAGGGTAGGAATAATTCGTTTAAGCTTTAAACAATTAAAAAAAAACTTCCATTATGCAAGAGTTATAATGGTTTGTATATATTTAAAACAAATTCCATCTCTCAGTCCCTCTCCTGAGTGGATTCTGTGATAAATCACTGCTATCTGGTAATCTGATGTTGTACTTCCAAACTGTGCGTCTTTCCCACTAGAATATAAACTCTGTGAGAGCGAGGACGTTGTCTAGTTTTTTCCTTAGCCACTAGAACGGTCCTTGCTACATGGTAATGAGTTCATATTTAACTAATGAATGAATGACATAGTTAATTCTCTATTTATATGTGGAAATTTAGGACATTTGCAAATTTGATAAGATATAGTACATAAATACTAACACTACCTTATATGTAACTTATGTTTTTTCGTGAGAGAGGAATTGCTGAGTCTTGGGAAGTCATTTTATTTGCAGAGGATGGCATGAGTGACTCTGCTGTGTGGTATTGGGGAAGTATTTCAAAGTGACGTTCAAATGGGGCTTGTGGATGTTCAGGATACACAAGTGTCACTAAAGGGACACTAAAGAGAAAGTCTACGGTACACCAGGCTGCGTGCACAGCGTGTGAAGGCCTGGAGACAGGTGATCTGCCTGGCCAGAGCCTAGGGCCATGACAGGATAGGAGACTGGGGTCAGATTATGCCAAGCTAAAAATTTAATCTTGGTGGCAGTGGGGGAGCTATTGAAAATCAGAAGATGGAGAGGGAGGGGAGAAGGGAAGGGGACTAAGGAGTATCAAGATCAGACTTAGGGCTCGGCGCCTGTGGCTCAATCCGCTAGAGCGCCAGCCACGTACACCTAAGGTGGCGGGTTCGAATCCCTAGCCCGGGCCGCCAAACAACAATGATGGCTGCAACCAAGAAATGGCCGGGCGTGTTGTGGCGGGCGCCTGTGGTCCGAGCTACTTGGGAGGTGGAGGCAGGAGACTCGCTTGAGCCCAAGAGTTGGAGGTTGCTATGAGCTGTGATACCATGGCACTCTACCCCGGGGGTTAGCTTGAGGCTCCGTCTCAAAAAAAAAAAAAAAAGATCAGACTTAGGATTTAAGATAATTTTGGTGGCTCTTTAGAGCATGAGTTAAAGTAGGGGAGTGCAATTAGGAAAAATAGTGAACTAGAAAGTGAGAGATGGTGTGGTAGAGTGGGATAAATGACTTAAAAAAGGTGTTTTGAGATTAAATTAAAAGGTATATTAGTGGGGAGGAGATTTCAAGGAAAAGGAAGAGTTGATTTCTAGTTTGAAAGACTTGAATACTAATGCCTTAAAGGACATCAAGATTCTCAGAGGCTGGAATGAACCTGGAAGGTTAGGAGAAGAGAACTAATGAGTTTGGTTTTGGAAAGAGTGTTGGGCAGTGAAGTGGACAGTCTAGAAGATAGACTGGGAATATATGTCTGAAGCTTCAGAGACAGAGGTTAGAGCTAATTGATATTGATATCATAAGAGGCAATGTGATGATCCCCTAAAACTGTACAGAATAGATGAGGACCAGAACAGGGCCTTGAGAAGGCCAAACATGCATGGTGGGTAGTGAAGACAAGGAGAAAAAGATTATTAGAGGCAGATGACAAGTCTGAAGGGACTGGCATCTTAAAAGCCAAGGCAGGTTAGGAACAGTGACCCACACCTATAATCCTAGCCCTCTAGAAGGATCATTTGAATTCAGGAGACCAGAGTGAGCAAGATTGAGAAGAAAAATTGGCTGGGTATTGTGGTGTGGGCCTGTAGTCCCAGGTATTTGAGAGGCTAAGGCAGGAGAATTTGTTTGAACCCAGGAGTCTGACATTGCTGTGAGCTAGGCTGATGCCATGGTATTCAATCCTGGTTAAGAGAGTGAGACTCTGTCTCAAAAAGAAAAAGAAAGCCAAGGTGAGTTTGAGAACTCCCGGTTCCATGCTGCAGCCTTCCTCCACTCCTCTACTTCGGCCTTAACTTACTGTCTTTTCCCCTGGAGTGTGTGAGGTCCGTGAAAGGAAGGGTAAAATGTGTTTCCTCTTTGTGCCTAGGCCAGGGATGGCGGATAGGTTCCCTTTCATGTGCCAAGTCTGAGCATTGTGAGCTGAGTCCCGAGTCTTCTGAGACAAGTGCTTTATCCACTAGGGATGAGATGGATTCAGGATTGGGGACTGGTGGCAACCGGCCATGTATTTTTCATCTCTGCACTAGGCACTCGTTCATTCATTATTCAACAGTATTTACTGAGCACCCAGCGTGTGCCAGGTACTGTGCCTGGTGCTCAATAAATGTTTATTGAATCGATGTTGAATGGTTAAAGTCTTGTAACATCTTTTATAAGGAACGGGACAGATCTGAGCACGGGTAAGCAGCCTTTGGGGGCCTCGTCAGGGCTGTGTGTCTCCACCCATCCTGCCCTCCGCCTGTGCAGAGTGCACTGGCTAACACCACGTCTCTGTGAACCGAGGTGCATGATTTTCCTCAATATACTTGCCCTTTTCTAAATATTTAACTGAGGGGTGTATACTTGCATCTCACTTGACATATGCATTTATGCAGCAACACAGGTAGGTTGGGTTGTTATCTCTCTGTTGGACAAATGAGGTAATGGAGATACTCATTACCGAAATGAGTAGCAAAGGGAAGATTGGGTCAGGATGGGAACCCTGGTGTGACTCCCGTTTTTTAGCTTTTGAGGTAACATTGGCATCTCTGCTCTCTAACATGGCTGAGCGATTCTGGCAGCCAGTAGAGCCTGGGACCTCATTATTCAGAGGGGTTTTCCTCTGGAACCCAGAGGGCTACAGGCAGCATTTTGGGTGGTAGAAGGGGGGGCAGGAGGAGGTGAAGAAATGATCGGGTCCAGCAGCTTCTCGGGCTCCTGATTCACAATTCTTTCCCTTGTAGCTAATTTTTGTTAAGTATAAGAATTCCAAGAATCTCTTAGGAATTGGGGAGACTGCTCTGTCCTGAAATATAAAACATCTGCGCTCAGTCTCTTTGGAGCGCCACTGTCTGGGGGAAAAGCAGGGGAAAAGAGTTGATATAAAACAGACATTGTTTCAAACAATAAATCCCCCTTTACTCATTAATGAGAAAATAAATTTAGGGCCAGAAGTGTCAGACTTTTCAGAAGGCCTCTCTTAACACTGTTTTTTTTTAAAGTTTTTTTTCCTGAGAGAGTGATAAGTTCACAACAAGAGACCAGGTCTTCAGGAGCGCAAAATTGAGGGTGTTGGTTGGACAGAGCTGCTCCCCGTAACCCTACCACACTTCCGCACATCAGGCTAATTATTTTTTGTACCAGCACCTTCTTCCTGGTAATCACAGACTTGAACACCTGAGGGGATGGATAACATGTGGGACATGTATAACTATCTGAAAAAATGTGTAGGCAGATCTAAAATCACCATTTTTCCTGTGCCACACGCTTCTGTCCCTTCTCTTTTAAAGCCCCTCCAACTGTTTCTCTCTTTCCCTCCTTGAGGCCTTTCACCCCTTATTTCTCTGGATACTCTGATTTTCTAGCCTCTTCTAGAGCTTGATGGCTGCTTTTTGGACAAATCCACGTGAGCCACATACATTTTGTGAAATCACCCAAAACCTTTCTGTGGCGCTTGGCAAGAGCCTTGGAACCAGCTCTTGGTCGGTTGAGAGGCTGAGGCTCTTCCTCCTTGGTTTCTCATCGTATTCCCAGCACCCACACCAGTGACTGGTGCACAGTAGGCGCACAGTAGGAACTCAGGTGCAATGCACACTTTAGTTGGGGGATGGGTGAAAGAAGCAGAAGGGAGTTAAGACAACTCTTGGGCGTCTTCAGCAGAGAAGGGACGCCCATGACTGGGGTTTCAGAGCAGCAGCAGCTTCCTGGGGTAGTAACAGAAGTAATCGGAGAATCTCCAAGAGGGGAACCTGTCATATCAAAGGGCTGGTGCAGTCCCTGGTGGCCTGTGCCCAGCGCCCCGCCTTCTGCGCCTGTGCACCTCCCTTTGGTCAGCCGCTTCCGCGCCCTGGCCAGATCCGTGGCTGCCACGGGTCCCTATTTGCCCTTCCCCTGCCCGGGTCCCTATTTGCCATCAGTGCAATGCAGCACACTCTGGCGCCAATAACAGCCTTCCTGCCGCCAAAGGATGGACTTGAGGGACTGGAGTTATGAGGGAAATGTAAGCTCTGAGCTTGGAGGGTGGTCCCCAGCCCCTCCCCTTCTCCTCTTTGAAGCAGGGAGGGGGCTGGTTCCAAGGCTCTGTGGGAAAGCTCTTTTGAAGGGCGATGCACTTGGGCCATGGGCACCATTCCTCTTTAGTTGAGGGGGTCCCTGTTGTGCTCCAAAGAAAATGTGGTGAGGTTAACATAAAAGCAGAGTTTAGCAACCAGGACCCCAGTGGTCGGTTAGGGCCTGCTTTCTTAATTGCTGGTGAATTAAGCCTTGACGACATTGGGGGAGTGGCAGGGGAGAGCTTTTGTGAGAGGTTAAGGTCCTGGTGGAGTGATGATAGGATTAGCAACACTTTGGTGGAAACAAGCCAGTGAGTACCAGGAG
Source organism: Galagoides demidoff (assembly GCA_963574575.1). Lineage (NCBI taxonomy): Eukaryota > Metazoa > Chordata > Mammalia > Primates > Galagidae > Galagoides > Galagoides demidoff. The sequence continues at coordinate 54,850 of CAUYQV010118487.1, forward strand.
GACTACCAGTGATCTGTTCCGCACTGCGTCCCTGGTGTTCTCTGGTTCAGCCGGGCCCGCAGGCCTGTTGTCCTGAATGATCCGCAGGGCTGGCGTCACCCTTGCTGGGATGGGCTGGCAGGCTGATGCCAAAAGTATCTGTGCACATTCTGCCATGGAGAGCACATTTGCACGCTCCCCTCTCCTCAAAGGCTGAGCTGGGAGATGGGGAAGAAAGAGAAGAGGAAATCGAATTGAATGTTTGACCAGCAGAATGAATTCTGTCTCCAGTCCGGCTGGCTTGCATTTGTCTCACTTTTTATTTTCTGGACTTTCTCTCACCATAAATCCTTTTCTCTTTTCTTTTAGCCATTAAGATGTTTTTAATCTTTGTGCCAACGCTTTGTCCTTTGGCTGGTTCTGCGTCTGTCCTGGCTCCATAGCTCTCTGCACGTTATTTTGGTCACTTATTTAGGAGACTTTCTTGTCTCCTGATTGGACCTCAGCTCTTTACTTTGAAATGCATCTTTCTTTCTCGAATTTCAGGATTTCTTGCCTTAGGGTTGAACGTCCACTTGACCCTGCTTGGGGTCTTTTTTCCTTTTTCCTAGCTTTGAGCCCCACACTTTCCTGTGTTTCAGATAAAATTACAAGTCTTGTGTATATGCAGCCATTGGGACTCAGTGCTCTTTTTTAGTCAACTGTCTATAGAAGTGGGTCTGGCTCTCAGGTTTGCCATCCTTTTCCTGTTTCTGTGCTTTGAGGCATAGGAATAAAAATCTACTCTGCCTAGAGAATAGGAGAGAAGGTGACACACTCAAGGAAATGGGGACAAGCCTGCTTTGGAAGGAGGCCACCTGATTTTTTAGGAGATAGGGAGTGAGGCCCTGCTCAGTGCCCGGCCTCCCACTAACATTTCTCCAATCTCTCTTTACCTCCAGCAAGTGGAGAGCTGACAGCCTACAACAATGGCCTCCTTTCTTCTCCCAGGGCCAGTGTTTTGATAGTGTCAGGTTACACCCCAGCCTCCCTTTGGCCCATTTATAAACCTGACACAGGCTACATGATGTAATGTTATTTTTCAGGATCTCAATGAGGGAATTTTTTGCCCCAGGTCAGAAGAATGCTGGTTGATTTTTGCTGAAATGAACCATGGCATGGTATAATATATGGGCTCCTGGTTTAAGAGGTGGAAGGGAGAGCAGGGTGGTGGATTGCAACTGGAGTTGGGACTGAGGAGTAACGCTTTTTGTGCTTGGACCTTCCACCTCTGGGTGTCTCAGCTGACCTTTCCATGTTGCAAAGTGCCCTATGGAAGGAGGCATTGGGGCTGGGGCCTGTGGCTAGGGTCTGATTTCCAGCATGTAACTGTTGAGTGATTGGAGTGCTTGAGACTGATCTAGGAAGTGATCACAGAAAGGAAAGAGGGGCGTGGAGGGGGGCCTTCCAGGGGACTGAACCCATCTTCTAGGCTTGCATTCAGCTGCCACTCTGGCAGGCTGGTCTCCCCTGCTGGGCTGGGGCAGTGCTGGCTGCTGCACTTGGCTGCTGGGGTGGCAACAGAGCCCAAGTTGGGGATTCCTCCTGTACCCTCTCTCAACCAGTTTCCTGTGGCCTTTCTGTGGACAATACCTATATCTAAATATTGCAGAATAGTCCCAGTTTTGTAATTACATTTGTTTGTTTTGAATTAAAAGGCACAAAAGGTTCCACAGTGGGAAGTTGCCTGGTGGTCCTCAGGAGCACTACCCTAGGTGGAGGAACAGATAAAGGGACATGATGCCATCTCTGTCCCCATCCACCTAGTTCTTCTCCCCTTCTGGGGGTGACTGGGGTGCCAGTGTCTTGTGAGAGGTAGTAACACATCATGATTCAGAGCACTGGAGACGGGGTCCAACTTGGCTTCCAGTCTTGGTCCCATTATTAACTGCCTGATTAACCTTGGGCACTTGATTTGAACTCTCTCCTCAGTTCTAATCTGGCAAGGATGAGGACTTGTGCGTTAATACACCCAGGGTGTTTACATCCCCGCATGGCACCTAGAGGATACCATATGAGGATTTCTTTAAAAAAAAAAATCCTTCCCCAAATATTTTTACAAATTAAAAATACATTTTCTTTCCATCATCCTATTAGTACAAGTGGTAGAATACTCTGCATGCTGTACCTTGCTTTTGTTTATTTATATATTTACTTTTTACTTGTTTCTTTGCAGAGTGCATTAGTCTTAAAGATTTAAGTGGCCTATGTTCAGGTTTTATGTCCCGGTTTTTGATCTATCATGTTTTGTTACCATCCCAGCACGCAAGCCATCTGAGGCCATCACCTAAATATGTGTACCCCAAACCTTGCAGGACTGTCTGGGAACACACTTTATACCAACTACCCTCACCTGTCACTCTCCTTGAAGCAGTTCACTCCCTTGCTAACTCAGCCTCTGCACCTGAGAATGTGTCCCCTCTACTCCATGGGACTTGGCAAACTGTTCTTCCCCCTTCAAGAGTCAGCTGAAGGATCAGGACTGCTATCGGCTGTTCCGAACCTTCTCAGGTGCCGCCTGGGAGCCCTGTATCTCACACATCTCTGTGCTGGCCTCAGCATGCCCTTAGGATCTGTGTAAACTGTATTTGTAGGTGGGAGCTCAGAATTCTCCCAGGGTGAGCACCAGCAGTTAGCATTGTGCCTATTACATAGTTAGTGCTCTATGTTCTTTTGTTAATTTTAATTTTTTTTTTTTTTTTTGCAGTTTTTGACCAAGGCTGGGTTTGAACCCACCACCTCCGGCATATGGGGCTAGTGCCCTACTCCTTTGAACCATAGGCTCCACCCCAGTGCTCTGTGTTCTTAACAAATTAGCTCTGTACCTTCTGGTGACAACAGTGTAAATTTTCTTGCCTTGCTTCCTTGAGGGTACCTTGGGGCAAGTTTGAGGGTACCTTAGGGAAGAAACAAAGGAATCAAACTCCACTGTAATACCTGACCAAATTCTTAGTGTAAGGCAAGATTACTCCAGACTGTGCTGTAGCTTGTAATGCTGATTTTCCCCGGGAGCTGCAGCTGGCTGCCCCTTCAGATCCTCTCTCTTTTCCTACAGCCTACAGCAGAGATCCCCACAGTGGGCATCCAGAACCCTGGAAGGCCTGGCATGTACTTGCTGTCTCGCCAGTGAAATAGGATTAGAGCAGGTGAATGCCATCAACTTCCAAGGATGTCTGATGGGAGGGCATATGTGTGGGAGGAAAGCACAAAACAGAAGGAACTAAGTTCATTGCCCAGTATCATTCAAGAAGCAGAGAACAATTCTGTTATTCCTTGAGTTGGGATCGTCATTAATTGGGTCTTATAGGTGTCTGTGCGTCTGTGTGTACGTGAAAGCAGGCTAGAGACAAATTTAGAGGGTGAGGGTATTTTCAAGGCCATTTAGTTCAGCGCCTCTCATTCCACACATAAGAGGGTAAGACAAAGAATAGTCAATTAAGTTGACCAAGAATACAGACACCTGTTTTATGGTAGACAGAAGCGTGGGAGCCAGGTTTTGGGATGCCAGCCATTCTTCCGAATCTCACTGCACTGCCTTCTGAATTTCAAGTTCACACCACCAGGCCACACTGCAGACACCTCCCTTTTCTTCGGTTGTATTTTTCTTATCTGTTTCCTGTTTCTTTCTCCAGGCCCCCACTCTCACTCCCACCTCCCCCATTCTGTTGCTGTTGACACTGACTGTGGCACTTGTGATGTTCCTACCTGGATCCTTCCCCTTTGCCACCTGGCTGCTGGTGGGTGTGCTGTCCCACTTTATTCCGCCTGTTTTAACCCTCTGAAATTTGGAAACAGATCATAAAAAATGCACCTCTGTACATTTTGCAGATCTAAATTAGACTTTAATACAATGCACATGGTAATGATAAATAGATTTTCTAGGGCACTGCTGGCTGGCTGGTTTCCTTGGTTGTGTTGTCATTTGAACTCCTTAAACATATTCAATACTTTCCTTAATTTCTTAGGTAATCAGGTCTCTTCAAAACTATTCATTTCTCAGGGAGTCAAAGGAAAGTGTATGGACATAATTTCTATATATAATAGCTCCTTTCTGAAAATAGGAAAAATGAGTTGAGTTGGACTTCCCGTCTTTTTCTTTTGTTAAGTGATGGGTTAGCCCAGTCTTGTCGACCATCTTATTGATCACTTTAGTTCCATTTCCACTTGTGGCTGAAATAATCTTTCAGATATCTGCAAAGAATTTTTAAAAATGAATTCACTATCTTTTTCTCCAAATGCGCTATCTTTCCCCTCCTTAAAATTTTGTTTTCTCCCCAATTGGTAAATACAAAAATAATGAAACAGTCACATTATCTTTCCAATGTAATTTTTCCTTCTTCGGGGAAGTTATTATTTGTGCAGGTGTAATGTTCCTGATTCTATACTGTGGTGATCGCACACACATTAAGTGTTGCAACTCTCGCCTTGTGTGGGTACCAACTTGACCTTTGGGTGATCAATTTGTTCTTTTATCCAGCTTTAGTAACAGCCAGCCAGCACACTACTGATTGGATTAATAAGGTAGAGATACTGAAACAGTCACTAAACACGACTCAAGGAACCAGATGGACTTTTTTATGATTTTTGTTTTCTGGACAAAAATTCTGTTTGTTTATGGTACCCACCACCACTAAGTAAAACCTATGAGACAGTTACAAATGACCCATCACAAGAGGGGAGGAGTGAGGATGAAGAGCAAGCAGGAGCGGGGGAGCCCACAGGCCTTCTGCGAATGACCACAACACACTACTGCCTCTGGGACTTGGCTCCCCTGGGCTGGATACACCTTAAAGGGTTGCAGAGGTTAAGATATAGGAGTCTGGGAGGCAAAGGTTGTGTTTGGTTCCTAAGGTTATTATGGTTAGTTCCAGGGGAATAAATCATGGAGAGCCCCCTCACCAGGGTCACCAGACATAAAAATACAGGATAAAAAATGCATGTGGAATGGAACGTGGTCATGCAGACCATGAGACAGGGATGGGAAAGGGGGACTTTCTAATGGCTGTTCTTCACCCTGGAGGCTGATTCTGGGTATAATTAGCCAACTAGCATGCTCTGAGGCCTGGCACCTACATCTCCCCTCATGTTAATTCTCTCTGCCCCTAGATCCCTTGCCCCACCGTGTCCTTACTCCCACTCCTGTGATGAGTGGTGGGAAACTCTTCCACTTACTCATCTTTCTTTTAGTGTTGGTGGGAAACACCAAGTTAAGCCAAATAATAATACCTGGCAATTATTTAACATTATCTTGGGTGTATCTCCCTGGAGAAATATATTCCTGGAAGTATACCAATAAAATGAGTTTCAGTTAGCTGAATCATATTTTATAGCTATTGAAGTTATTAATTTAGAAATTTGTTCTCAAGGACAAAAAACCTGACCAAGGCCACCTCAATCTCATACCGAAATTTTCAGTGAAGGGTAAAAGGCATATTTTCTGATAAATTGCAAGGTTAAAAACATTTCATGTAACAGAAAAAAAAAAAATTCCAAAATTGCATTTTCTTGATGCTGACTTGAGAGGGAGCTTCATTTTCTGAGATTATTCAGTCCTTTTAAATGTAGTAGTAATTACTAATATTTATTGATATTTATCATGTGCTAGGCAAAGTGCAAAACCCATTGACATAGATCATTTCACATAATCCTCATAATAATCCTTTGAGGAATGGAATATATTTATCCTAATTTACAGATTTTGAGACTGAGTTTCAAATAAGTTAAGTAATTTGCTCAAGGTCATACAGCTGTTAAATGGCAGAACTGGGATTTGAACCCACCTGGAGTCCAGCTCCAGAGGTCATATTTTATTACCTCCAGACTATTTCTTTCCTGTTAGGATAAAGTAGCATAACTTCATCTTAAATATTATTTAAAAAACTCCTTGTATTTAAAAGCTAAAACCCATTGGCCATGTGCTAGTGCCTTTAAATTTTTATTTCCCCTTGAGATTATAACTAGCTCTAATATCGCTGGCTAGTCAGCTCAGCTGGTAAGAGCTAATGGGACCAAGGTGATGGGGTTCAGCTCCCATATGAGTCTGTTAGCTAGGAGGAGTTTCATGGCCACGGAATTAACCTTTCACCCTGGCCAGCTGCCTCACAAATGCATGTTGTTGATCAGAGAGAATAAGGAGGGGATTGTGGATAAAATGGTGTGAACCACTTGACCAGCCACCCAAGACTACAGATGGTGGTTCACAAATGTTGTCTCTCCACTAAGGGACTTGGATATTATTGCCATGTTTAATAGTAACAGCATTTCTTCGTGTGCTCACTGAAGCTGGTATTTGTTTTCCTGATTGTGTGTGAGAAAGGTTGTATCGCTAAGTTTGTGAGTTTTCTTAACTACAGGGCTTTAGTATGTTAATATAGGTTGTAAATCTCCCAGAGGGGGTATGCCTGGTGTCCTGGTTAGAAGTTTCAGAATTTATTTGACCTGAGGACCTTCTGCCTAGACTAGGATTCTTAGAAAGACACTTGAGAAAAATTCTGTCTTGAAGTGGATTTGCTCTGTTGTTCTATTTATTTTAAATCCCTATAGTAGTGGTGGTGACTTTCCACATCAGGGGCTAGTCGGTTATTACACTTAAAAGGACGAGCTTCCACATTGCCCAAACGTCTATTTGCGCGGATCTCTTTCGGCCAGTCGTGTCTTTACCTCCAAATTTCTTCCACGTTTCTTGTCTCATTCTCTTTTTTCTGGCCTGTTTTTTCAAACACAGATTCTGTTGCTGGCCATACAGAGCACACACCCCAAATCAGTGACGCCACAAGGACTAGAACCCAGATCTCTGGGCTCTGGCCCATTTCTCTTTCCAACGGCCTATGCTGCCTCCCAGTGGACAGAGCATTTGCAGGGATCAGAGATCTTAAGGCTTGATTCTTTTTCGCAAAGGGTTTGCTTGGTGACCCTGAGCATTTCTTTTGCCTGCCATTGCTCTCAATTTCTAAAGTGGCATCACCTTAACTCTCTGAGCAAGACTGAACAACTCCCCTCTCCTCCCTCAAAAATAAAGGCATTATTAGCAAACCCTTAAAAGCATTCCTTAAAGGTTCTGGGAACAGAGTCCAAGTCGATCATCATCTCCAGGGAGATGTTCAAGGTGATCACCACCAGCCTAACCTTCTCCCGGGCTAGAGTAAAAGTTTCCCCAGGGGATGCCAGAGTGAACTTGAATCTTGTCAATGACTATCTCCTACTCCAGTACCCACTTTCTCCTTTATTTCTTTGTTTAATTTCGTATGGCTCCAGTGGCAATTTTGGTGATCTGATAATTTGGAAAATAAATGAAAGAGTGGAAGATAAATTTTTATTTTCTTTTCTTAAAAAAAAAAATTACACCCAAGTGAATAATCTTCATGCTCTATTCCTCAGTAATATTTAGATGCTACTCCTGGAGACTAGTAAGCTGCCAAATCAGTAGGGTTTTTTTTTTTTTTTTAAACCAAGCTCTGCTTCAGTAATCCTATCATTTGCCTGAAGAATTCATTATAACGAAATAAACACATTAGGAACTCCTTGGTCTTTTACATCTCTAATATTTATGAAGTACTGAAAGGCTCTGAGCCAGCCAATAAGGACGCAGGCAACTCCCAGCCATCAGTTAAATAAGTTGGTTGGTTTGGATTGCAAAATATAGGCGTCCTGTTTGGCCCACTATATGGATTTTAGTTGTTTTTCATCCGCTGCAAAGCTCCCTGATTATGAATATTGAAGTATACTGTTCTGGCTTTGAACATAAGCCTCTTACCTTTTAATTGGCCATCAGCTTTGTTTTTAGCTCTTATGTATTTCCACTGGGATTCAAATGAAATGGAGAGATAATCAGCCAGGAAGCAGAGAAAAGGGTAGAATGATCATGGGTAATTAAGTGGCAGTGGGGATATTTAGGGTTAGGCAAGAGAGAGAAACAGAAGAAGGAAACTCACAGGAAACCAGCCCCCTACTCTGCCACGCTGCCAGGTGCACCCTGTTTGAAGCACCTTTAATTTCCCTCTCCAGCCTTTAGGTGGGACATCTTGTGGTTGACATCAGGCTGAGTACAGACTTAATTCCTCCCCGGCCCCTAAAGGCAGAGCCAAGCAGAGGGTGGGGCATTGGATACTTGCTGCACAAAGTTGGCAGGGAAAAAAAGCCTGTTAAGTGAAGGCTAATTGGAAGCTGCCCCAAACTGCACTCTGATGGAGCTATTTGCAATATCTTCCAAGCAGCATTTTACTGGGTTATCCAGTTAAGGGGCAGCAACTGGAGGCGGGGGGAATGGTGGGGCGTGCTCAAAGGAAGGAAAATGACCTGTAGGACCAAATGTTTTGGACAAGGTGGTGGGTGCTTTTTTAAATATTAACTCCTACTCCATCTTAACCTTTGGTACAAAGCCTGAGCTCTTCCCTTTACTGCAGGAGCGTGACCTCTTCTGGGTCACGTGCACTCTGATGAAATTTATTCTCTGTTTCCAGAAAGTGAATGTAGCTGGACACACACGTTTTCCCTCATGTAATTTCAGAAAGCTAAAGATCCCTTGAAGGACCATCCATGGATCTTTTAGTTTTGTCTGGTTAAAAAATCCTGCATTAGATCCAGAGGTAGGTCTGGGAAGTTTTCTACATTCAAGATAAATAATATTGCAGGTCTGCAGGACACCTCAATGAGAGTTCTGGTGAATTGTGGTTTTTCGGAGTATCTGTCCACCATTCCTTCCTTCCTCCTCCCCAGTGATTTTGTAGTTCACAGGGCACCTTACAATATCCCATTGATCTATTATCACCATCCTTTGAGCGAGTCCATATTGTCATCCCTATCATTAATCAATAGTCCCTGTTCATCAGACCTAACTACATCCTTAGTTGAGGGAGAGTGAGATGGGAGGAGGTAGGAGGCCTGCTCAGAGATGTGAAGGGCTCAGACAAGACCTTGTTTGGAGATGTAGGGGCCATCCCCCACCTCAGTGCTCAACAAGGTGATAAGAGAAAGATTCTTCACCTGGAGTCGCTTATCACCAAGTCTGATTTTACTGATTTTGAATTTGTGATAATTGTTGCTGGAAAATGGCTGAAGTTTACTTCTGTTTCATTTATAAGCAGAGCCCATGAAATAAGTACTATAATAACTTAGGCAGATTTTTATAGAAAACCGTAAAACTACATTAAAAACCATTTGCATTGAGGTACATCAAAAGCATTCTTTGTATTTAAAGATCTAAAATGCAGATTTATTTTCTTTATTAAAGCAGGTCTCATAAGGCACTATTAATGTGAGGCTGTATTTTGTCAGTATAAGTCTAGCTAATTCTGATTTTTGTATGCTCCTAAACATGCTAAAATTATAGATCTTTAAAAATAGCTGTATGCAATTTAGGCCTTGTTTTTTGACTTCTGCTTGTGTGTTTGTGTGCATCTGTGAATGTGCCCACATGTTTGTATGTGTGTATATGTGTGTACTTCTTTTGGCTTGTTTGTTTCTCTCCCACCTCCCCACCCCCTGACATGAGGTAGGGACTTGCATACCACTGTGTCTCATGGTCTAAACCGGGTCTTCTGGTGCAGGGCTGGTTGCTGGATGCATTATTCCTTTAGCAAACTGTTCACTTTAGGTTTGAGAGGAAAGTCAAAGACATTTTTTCTTTTCCCTTTTTTTTAAAAAGAAGGAAGAGAAGTCTTTCTTTTCTTTCTCCCTGTCTGTATTTCGCCTTCCTTTTGTTTACCGTGGGGAGAGAGTTCGGTTCCCACAACCTGTTGTGAACGTTTGGCAGGCTGGTAGGGGTCTGCAGAGGACTGCCCGGGGGAGCTGTTCAGGACTGGGGCACAGGCACATGCTGGCTTCTCCTTCAGGTTGGTGCCTCTGCAGTCCTGGGCTGGCTTAGTGGCTCATTCCTTAAGCCACATGGGGCTTCTGGACTGAAATAGGCATGAAATGTGGCCATCCCTCTTGATGCATGTTCTGTTTTTTTTGGCCATAATGAAGGATCATCCAGGGTGCACATTTGGCCAGCGGAGTTTCTGAACAACTCCTTTGAGCAAAGCGTGAACGGACATAACTGATCATAAACGTTTCTGTGGTTCTGGAACGCAGAAGAATTAATTCTTCTCTGAAGAATTATATTCAGAGCTTGCAGAGAATTACCCCTGATTCTTCCCATACACAAAGACATTTGGATAAATATTTTTTACTGTTTGACTTCCTTCTTCCTTAAGAATGAGAAGGTAGGACCAGAGAAAAGGGCCCAATCATTTTCACCGAATCTGGTCTATGAAACCAAGTCATGTTGCTTCATCCTCCCTGTAAGTGAGCCCTAGTTGCCTAGCCTTTAATGTGTCAGTTACAGGATTGTTTAGACACAATTAGGGCCACTCATTCAGGGGTTAGATGGGTGAGAGAGTTCAGGAAAAACTTCTGTTTAGGTACCAGCTAAGCCCACCCAGCCTCTTTCCTGCAGGCACACTGGCTTTAATCCTCCAAAGTGCTGAGTAGACTGTTCTTTCAGTGTGGGCCCTGGGGGCAAGGCTGGACTGGAAAAGATCAATAGGTAGGAGTCACATCATCGTAGGAGGAGCTGGTGTAAAACAGCGGGTCAGTTGCCAGGCACCTATTCCCTGCGTTGTCAGTGCTGAAACCATCCATCCCAGGGAAGCCACATTTCAGTGTGTCTTGCGCTGTGTGAGTGGTTTGGGTGCTTCCCATCTATCTGTGTGAAATGTCAAGTCCACGGAAGTTTGCCTCGAATATCTGTACTGAAAGACTGGTAGGACTCCGAGTTCTCGATGGGTCTTTTTATAAAGTAGTGACTAGAGAAGTGAGTGTCTCTGGGTTGTTTCTAAGGCTGCTCCTTATGGCCTCAGCCTGTGACCAAGAGATAGCTCCTCCCGGTGCAGGAGGGATCAGTCACTTAATGTGCACGTAAGGTCAGCTCATTTTTTCCAACGCCTTCAAATTCTTTCCCCGTCATCATATGCTTCCCACTTTCCTGAACTAAATCCTTTATGCTCTTCTTGTCCGGAGAGTCCTAGCAGCCTCCTTTGGAAACATTTCCATGATATTTGAAATCCAGGATTAACTGGCTCTGTGAACTCACAGCCCACACGCTGTGTTTCTGGTGTGTGTGCACACACACACTGACACACTTTCTAGACATGCACACAACGGCCGTCTTTTTTTATGCCCCTCTTCCTTCTCTCTTCTCTATGTGAAGCACCCTGCCCGTAATCTCCGGAGGTCAGCCCTGCCCCATCACACACAAGGTGATCATCACTAACACAGTGTGTCGAGATAGAGAGAAACATCCAGCAGTGTGTTAATAAAAGACCTGGTCAGGAGCAGAAAAGTGTTGCTGCCTGGTCCTTCTGATCACACGCAGGAGGCCTGCTCCAGTCTTCAGTAAGCAGGACTGGAGAGCAGGTGGGATGAGAATGGAAGAAAAGTGGTGTACCCCTGTGCACCTACGTGGTACAGTGGAGGAAAGAAGGACATTTCTGTATTTAATTTTCTTCTTTTCTGGGAAATTTTAAAAGCTGTTTCTGTTTGCCAGGTTCTAATTCCCTCCAAAAAGGGAAGCTCAGGTTTTGCCTCTATGCCAGAGCACCCCTTTAATCACCTATGAGTCTATTCACGGACTTTCTGCTGCTTTCTTTTGGGTGTGTTTCTCCGCTTTGCCTCGTCCCTGTGTTCTTCTCTTTGTCTCGCTGTGTCTCTGCCTGTGCCTTTGTGGCATCTCGGTGCCTGGAGAGTCCCCACCTCTCTGTGTTTCTCGGTTCCTGCCGAGCCTGCCTTGTGCCTTTCATTACCACGTTAACAAACTCGAGTCGTGCCTAACGAGGACGCCTCATACGTTATGCTAATGATCAAGAGACATGTTAATGATATTTTAGAAGCCTAATTAGTGGAATATATAACTATATGCAATTTGGTAATGGACTGTGACAACAAGTTGTTAAAAGGGGTCTTGACAAATCCAGTTGCATGTGGCCTCAGACAAACAGGAGCCGAGAATGGATGAGTGGAAATCAGACAGGGGGATAGAGGGAGGACGTGCATCTTGGGGGTGTGGAGCCCGTGTGTATGTTTGTGTGGGGGTCCTTTCTTATGGGTAACACTGCTTGCTTACCATCCTTCCACTGTCCTAAAACCGCAAAGCTCACCGCATCTGAAAAATTATTTACTAATGTTTCTTAAGGAGCTGCTACTGTTGCATTGATCATTCCCAGCGTATATCTTTGTTAGAAATGTAATTTTGATGATGCTCTTCTCCACAGTATCCTTACTTGCAATCTGTAATAGGAGATATACACACAGAAGATAGCTTCTTGTGCCACAGAGAAAATTTTATTGTGTTTTAAACCAATAATCAAAACCGTGTAAAGTGGGAAATAATCTGCATTGTGTCAATCAACTTTTTGGTAACATTGATAGGAATGAAACAAGGAGTGGTGTGTATAAAATCACGGAGCTGTTTGAATGTCATTTTCTCTCAATGAAAGAATGGGTTGGAGGCATGTACTCCTTCAGTTCATATCTTCCATCTTCCCAATTGTGTGCCATGGACCATGGGGGAGCTGTGAAGTTGTTGAAAAAAATCTGGGGAATCCACGCACACACCCACCGACCGATGTCTGTAAACAGGGCAACGTCATAGATTACACGCACACGTACAGATACCTAAACCTACTAAATCTTTTTGAATGGATGAAATGCTGTTGGGGTTAATGAAATGCATATTTACTACAGAAAGCATTTTTTTTTTCAGTTCCCATTGACTTTTTGTTCATGTGTATCTTTCCCCCATCTGTAGACGCTAAATATATAAAGACTCTCTTGTCGTGGGACGTGCAACGTTTCGGTGTTAAAAGGGAGACTGTACATTCACAGAGGACGGGAAGATCTGCCTAACCCGTTGTCATAAAAGTTGCTAATAAAAATTTAACAAGTAGCTTTCACTTCTGACAACTTTTTAAATTCTAGAAAATACGTTTGTATTTTCTTAAAGTGTTGTCTGCCTCTCCAATGGCTGTCATTATACATTTTGTAATATATTTCCGTAGGGTAGAAGATCCCCTGTAGTCAGGATAGGAACAGTTTTCATGAGGAATGTGTCACACCGCTGTGGAGAATCTTGGGCAGTTCACTGCCTAGGTGGCACTGGCTGACGGGAGCTTCAGTTCCAGAAACTCACCATCTTTCACTTTTTGTCTAAGATTAAAATGGCTGGAAGAGGTAGGTTTGCTGCATAGCACTTTCCTACCTGGTAAGGTGAAGCTTTCAGAAACATTTTCTGTGAAAATGCCCAAGAACTTTTCAGCTTCTTGATGGAAAAAGGCAATTATGGAGACAAAGAACGTTGGTGTTCTGTGTGTTAGTTTGGTATTCTTGAAATGTATGTTATCCTATTATAGGCAATGAAGTATATTTGTAAGTTTTCCCTTGAATTTTCTTCCCGGGACAATATGTTGCTTCATTACCATTGGGGAAATTCTTCCTTCTCCCTTTCCCCTAAATTTTTATTGATAAAACTCTGAAGGAAGACTACCTATGAACCTGGGATTCTGTTACTACGTCTGATAATGTGTTTCCAATTAAAAATGAGAACTGATTTTTGGGAGGGAGACAGAAAGGGGAAAAGTTTATAAGTGAACCAGTGGAAAAAGCACATTCATTATCAGTGTCTTTCTCACCGAGTCGTTTGAAGCTGGGAAAATTAGCAGCTTCTTTGAAGCTCAGAAGATCTTTCATCTTTGTGTGTGTGTGTGCATGCGCGCGTATGTGTGTGTTAATATTAAGTTGAGATTCTTTTTCTTGCCACTTATTTGGTTTTTCTGCTAATAATGAAATTATAATGAGATCCCTGATGGGATTTAAAAAAAAAAGAAAGAAAAAAAAATACCTCACATGAATTATCCCATTTCCCTCATCCTCCTTCTGCCTTTCTGTAAAATCTATTCTGCATAATAGGTCTTTGTTTCTGGATTTGAGACAGAATTGAAGCAGGCCAGGAGCCGGAAATGCCCCCCATTGTTCTTTCTGGTGAAAAGGATACAAAGTTCTGTTAGGTAAGAAGTGCTCTCCTCTCCTGCCACCTCCTAGGCCAGCTTCTCCCCGGAACCCTCTTAGCTTTCTGCACCCCGCACCACCAACACAGCTTTGAAGGGGGGAGCCAAAGGTAAGTATTTGATATCTTTGCAGGTTAAATGTTCAATTGATTTGAGATACCCGTGCCCCTTTTCCCCTTTTAAATTTAAGAATTCATGACCTGGGTTGGCATTGAGGCAAGCAAACATTCCTGTAGAAATACAGGAATATAGTTGTGCAAAACCTTGGGAAAACCTAGCCTGAGATCACATGTTGAGATATAGTTTTCCCTCCCTGTTAACTCTGTTCCTATGCCATAGTTTCTTCTCAGTACAGGCTTTTTAAAAATGCTATTGACGCCTAGTGTGGTGGTTCACGCATGTACTCCTAGCACTCTGAGAGGCTGAGGCAAGTGGATTGCTTTAGCTAAGAAGTTAGAGACCAGCCTGAGCAAGAGTGAGACCCCATCTCTTTTTTTTTTTTTTTTTTAAGACAGAGCCTCAAGCTATTCCCCTGGGTAGAGTGCCGTGGCATTGCAGCTCACAGCAACCTCCAACTCCTGGGCTCAAGTGAGTCTCCTGCCTCAGCCTCCCAAGTAGCTGGGACCACAGGCACCCGCCACACAACGCCTGGCTATTTTTTGGTTGCAGCCATCATTGTTGTTTGGCAAGCCTGGGCTGGATTCGAAGCCGCCACCTTAGGTGTATGTGGCTGGCGCCTTAGCTGCCCAAGCCGAGACCCCATCTCTTAAAAACAAACAAACAAAAAATAGCAGAGTATTGTGGAGGCACCTGTAGTCCCAGTACTTAGGAGGTGAGACAAGAGGATTGCTTGAGCTCATGAGTTTGAGGTTATAGTGAGTGATGATGCCAGTGTACTCTATCCAGGGTAACAGGGTGAGACTCTGTCTCAAAAAAGGAAAGAAAATGACATTCATTAAAGAGAACCCAGTGCTCAGGGCCTTTTCCAGGCCCCTGTCTCTACATGGGGGTGAGTGAGCAGATAGAGCCCTGGATAGAATGAGTCCAGGTGTGGGCTGTTCACTACAGACACAAATTTCCCAATTTAAAATTTTTTAACCTTAGGAAAGGGAATGTTGTGGTCTATTACAAGGAAGAGTTAAAAAAAAAAAAAAAAAAAAGGAAGAGTTTAAGCTTTGGCAACTCTCGATTTCGGAATATTTGACTAAAATCCAACCTACATCTTTCTTGCTTTAGTCTTTGATATTAAGACAGTGATTGCTTATTGCTGTTTACCTGTCTTAAAACTCTAGAAAAATGAGATATAGAGAATGGGCGAGATGAGTTTGCCTTGTCTATGTGAGTGCGGCTTCGTCCGAGGCCATTTCCCAAATCTCCCCTGTTTAGGTTTAGCAATCAACGCCTCTGACCATTTCCAGGGCCTCCCTCCCCATCGTGTGTGTAGGATCCCCCTCTCTTTCTTCCGTCTCACCATTAAACAGGTATAATAAAGCTGGGGAATCTTTACAGTTGGTGATTTTATATCATAGATCAAAGATCAAAGCAGAGGAATACACAGCAACCGTAAAATTAACTGCTTTTTCAATTTTACAATGCTTTCAGTGATAGAGAATCTTATAAATTTAATATTAATTAAACACTTAGCTTTTAACCTCCTTCTGCATCTACTTTTGGCTGGTGGCTGGAAAAAATTAATTGGGCATCTTAAATCTTGTATTACTAACGCCGTGACAGGAGGGGTTTCAGAAGCACTTAGAACTCCAGCAAAGTGCACTTGCAACATTTGTCCTTCCACTCACCTAATTGAAAATGCTTTCCTGTTTTTCCCCTTAAGGAAAAATGGACCATTTGCTAATTTTTTGAAAGGAAGCATAACTTAAGGTAGCCTGAGACTTAACACAAGATCTTGGCACATTTAACACTTCACAAAATGGAAGATGTTGAACTTCCATTGTTATAAATGCCCTGTTGATTTCTGAGTGCATTGGTACAGACGCGTGGCTGGCGGTTGCCTATCCTGATCCTTGTGTCACCTGACATCTATGCACATTCAATCCAGTGAGAGTTGCCTCTTGTTTTGGTGGGCATGGTAGGAGACAGGGCTCACCTTGGCACGGTAGAATCAGAGGTGGCAGCATCTGAGAATGGACCTTCAGTATCTTGAACACAAAAGTCAGAATAGCAGTGAAAGGAATAGTATTTCTCTTAAAGGAAGTCTTAGGAGATAGGAAGCCAGTGTGATGGAGGTGATGTTCTGGGGAAGCTGAGCTAGGCTGTCCACATCTTCTGAGCTCCAGAAGGGATGAATGGACTACAGCCTTTTGTGGGTTGGTGGGGAGTGGGGTGAACATCATTTTCTCTTTAATAGCCAGGTAGGTATTCATGTCTGAGCTTCATAGACGTCTCAGTAGAAGTAACAATACCAACACATTACATCTCTATAGTACTTTTTCTCTGGTGAGCTCAGAGCACTTTCATCCAGGTAATCTCATTTTTTTCTTGTGTATCACCGTGAAATAGTAGTGGGTGGGATTAGGCTTCCATAGTTTACCCAGTCTGATTCCCTGCTGTGATCATACATTTGAAATTGGCAACTGGGAGTTATAGTGAATACCACATGAACTCCAAGAAGGCATCTTTCTGCACCTGTTTTAGATTCAGGTGGCTGAGAGAAGAACATCGATTAATTAATTTGAGGGGACAGAGTTCCTAGCACTGTGCCCAGTGAAATTCCCTGGGTTAAGGAGCATCTCACTATGAGAAAACCTACAAAAAAAGCAAATTTGAAAGGGGGAGATTAAAAAAGTCATTACTTAACTTTACAAAGATGTGCTTAAAATTCTACTCTAAAAGAGTTTACTCCAGGTTACATTAACTTTCTGAGTTTTCTAGTCCTCCAGTCCTTTATTGAGAGTAATCGTCAGTTTGCAACTGATATTTTCAGTAGCATATTTTTTTGAGCAAGGGAATATGTGACACAGCAGACTCCTCTACCCTGCCCTGGGCTGGCGTTGTCTCTCTGGTCTAGTCCTAACTGTCACCTTGACAATCCCTGATGGCGGTAGGAAGCATTTATTCCAACTATGAAATAATATATTAGCTGTGGATTCACCACTAAGACAGGGAATCCTGGCTTTCTGCACCTGGCTAGTGTGCATTCCCTGTGAAACCATCTCTGTTCTTTCTCCTTGCAGCTGAGCTTTCTGAACCTTTTAGGAACTGAATTGATGGGATGTGGAATTTGATAGCCAATACATTAAGGATATTGGCAAATATAATGACGCTATTAGAAGATCGCATTTCCAAGATCAGCAGCAACATTTGCTTGTGTTGTTTGTGAGTGTATCTGCGGAGATTTTTTATATATGTATCTTTCTGTTTCTCTATCCATCTAGATATATATGATATGTGGGGTGCTATAAAATTTTTAGTGCCTTAGTTTGGGTTGACCGCCTTATTACTCACGAGTGAGCTATACAGGTCTTCCTTAACAAGTGGCAATAAAGGCTTTACAGCACCCCTTACACCATCACATATTTTTGTTTAGGCCACATATTGTCTTTTTCTTTTTAAGTCTCCCTTTGCTCATGTCCCTCTCAAGTGCCTTTGTTGCCATGGCAACAGTTCCATTGTTTCTTAGGGTAAAGCCGGTGACATCTTCATGCAAGATTCTTTAAGTCAGTGCTTGTTTGGACTGACCTCAGACACCCAGCTGGGGCCAAGGCTGTGGCCCGTAGCCTGGTCATCTGTGGCACTATTTTCTCTTTTATGCCTAAGGCTCTGTTTATTGGACTGCTGTGTCTGTCCCTACATTAATCATTTGCTGTGTCTGCGTGGACCTGTCTTCTAAGGAATGAGAAGAAGCTGACACTCATGATCTAAAAATGGGAAGAAAAAAAGTTAGAGTTAAGCATTTTGGGTTAAATAGGAAGCTTTGTAAGTAGTTGAGTGTATGATAAATTCTGTAGCCAGGCTAAAGGGTAAAGACAGCTCTTCTTCTGTATACCAGAGTTCTCTCTGGAATTCCCTCCTAGGCATGGTTCTGACAGGTTACTATATGCCTTTTTAGCTGATTCTCTCTCTGTGTCTTTAAGGTCTCTTCCAGCAGACTTTTCTTCTCCCTGGAAATGGAGTGTCAGTCCTGGAAGGGAGTCAGAGAATAGAGCACAACCCACTGATTACATTTGTGGGGAAACTGAGGGACATGTAGCTTGAGGTCACACATCTTTTAGTGGTGCAGATGAGATGAAAACCCCTATCTCCCAGCCCCTAGCTGGACTGCAACTTTGCCACAAGTAGTCGATGCTTTAAAATAGGTATTATTCAAAAGATTTTACTGTCAAGATAATTTCACAACAGACTGGCTCAATTATTTCTTTAAAACATGGATGTAGCGTACTGGAGAGATTGTTTGGCAAATGTTGACAGGTGGTGAGGCTGTGCCTCCCAAATATCTTAATTTTTTTTTTCCAACAAGAAGGTTGGCTTGCCAACTCCTTGGTAAAAGGTAGGAGTTTCTGTAATCTGTTATCCCAACCACATTTGGGATGCTTGTATATATGACTACATATATTTATATGTCTTATATGGGCAATATTTTGACTGCTGCTTTTTTGAAAGACAGTGCGAATGAGTATGCCAAAAATCACAGATGATATGAGAAATGTTATCATAGAATATCAATAGAAGCACTTTTTTAGAAAGGTGAATAAAACAACCCCCAAACAATGTAAAACTTCCTTTAACAACGTTTTGAAAAGTCATATAAAAAGCCAGTGGTTGCGACCCCTGGGTGTAGAGGGGGTGCTAGTGAAATATTCCATGGCTGACATTAGAGATTGTTCCTGGGGAAAGAATTCAGACCTGAAGAGTCTTTTGGCATGAGCACAGACAGAAAGATTGTGAAATTCATTCTTGGATAACATGAAAAAGAACCCAAAATATATTTTTCTTTTCTGTGTTTCCAAAGTCTGAGTGAGGATCTTCACATTGGTGAGATTTAGGAGGTGGGTCCTATGTCCCGTTCTTTTTTAGACCTTTGCTTGGACTTTCTAACTTGTAGGGCCAGTGTGGTGCTCCTCTATTTGATGAGTGGGGATATAAGCTACCTGTTGCAATTAGAGATTTGCTGTCAATCCATCCATTTATCAACCAGGAAACACTACAATATTATAGTTGATGTCAATTTTCTGTTACCCAAATACTAGGTAAAAGAGAAAGGTACCTTGTGCTGCACTCCTGCCAAGTACAGGAAATGAGATAATGGATGCAAAGTACATAGAATCCCCTTAAAGGGATTCTTATTCCCACCTGACAGATGAGGAAACTGAGCCCTAGAGAGATTAGATAAATTGCCTCAATCTTCTATAACTGGTAAGTAACAGGTTTCTCTGATTTCAAAGCCTGTGTTCCTTCCTGAGTCATCCTGCCACTCCTAGGGACTTGTCATTTACTCTCTTGGGAAAGCTTTGGATCTTTGCTTTGATAATGTGCGTAATTATTCCCTTCACAACTCATAGTAAAATAAGAACGAGGAGCTTTTGGCATCATCACACACAAGCCTGAGAGTCGCCAAGTCTCACCTTACTATGAAGGTGGCTTTTTCAGCTCCAGCAGCTTTGCAGGTACAATGTTATGATGTTACCAACTGAATAGATTATGAAATAGCATAATAGCTGTATCTGGAGCCCTGGGGGCCTGGCCAGAGTCACAGGTGGGAGAGAGGAAAAGAGAGGGAGGAGCAGGAGCAGTACATTAACCTTAACATAAAAAGTTGTTCTTATTTCTTGTAGGTTAATGCACATAATTATTGTTGTAATTGTTTGGGGTCTTCTTCTTTTTTGGGGGGTGGGACTGGTTTTTAGGATTTATTTTATTTTATTTTATTTTTATTTTTTATTTTTGAGACAGTTTCACCTAGCACCGTTGGTAGCTCACAGCAACCTCAAACCCTTGGGCTCAAGCAATCCTCTTGCCTCAGCCTCCCAAGTGGCTGGGACTACAGGAGCCCACCACATTGCCCGGCTATTTTTTTTTTTTTTTTTTTTTGGTTGCAGTTTTTGGCCAGGGCTGGGTTTGAACCCACCACCTTCAGTATATGGGGCCGGCACCCTACTTGTTGAGCCACAGGAGCCACCCCTACCTGGCTATTTTTGAGAGACAAGGTCTTGCTCTGGCTCAAGCTGGTCTCAAACTCCTGAGCTCAGGCAATCCACCCACCTCGGCCTCCCAGAGTGCTAAGATCATAGGCGTGAGCCACTGCCAGACCTAGGAGACCTTTTAAATGCTACATCTGGCTTAGGTGCTAGATGAAAGCAAATCATTTTATAAATCTAGTGGGAGGGGCAATTTTTACTTTCTCCAATGTTCAAAGTGCTGTCTGCACAACCCAGAGAAGTCAGAAAACATGGCTCTTGGGTTCAAGTAATAAAAGCCTGGGGGCTGGAGGAGAGGGGCAAAAACTTAAGCAACAGAGGAAAGTAAAATGCATCTCTCTGCACTGACCCTTTTACAGCAATAAGGTGCAATGCATAAATAATCCACAGAGATAGTGACAAGTTCACTTACCTAATTCATTATTTCTTTTAGTTATTGGAGAGCCTCATTGCTGCTTAGCCTCTGGGCATATTTACAAGTGTGATAGAAAAAAGACAGTCCCTGCCATTACTGTTTACAGTCTACAATGGATAATACACAAACAAGACATATTATTTTTATAGACAGATGCATCCAGATACACTTTAAATAAATGAGGGTAAAGCAATTAATGTGCGTATGAAATGAGGAAGGTAAATCAGCTATGGTAGCACATGAGGGAAAGTAATCTGAGTTAAGGAATTCAAAAAAGGTTTGGTACACATCTGACTCTTTTCATCTTTAGAAATGTCGTTCTGGAAGACAGTTTGGCTGCAGCAGAGTCTGGAATTGGGTGAGCAGAGTTGTGACTTGCTTGTTCCACAAGCGGAGCTGGGCAAGACTCAATAACACCCCTCACCTTCATGGGCCATCAGCCGTAGAGAGGCAAATTAGAGTAGTGGCATAAGCCACAAATCACAGGCTGTTGTTAGAGTCGACCTGACCCTTAGCGTCATTTTATCTGAGTCCTCTTAGATTTAATGTGATTCCCTTCGCACTATCCCCTCTGTGGACAAATACTAATATTGTTATTGTTACCACTTTGATGACTTGGGGCTGACCTAATATCCCTCTGCCCTGAAACCACAGGACCTTTTCACGGCCTAGGCATTAATAGCCTTCCCAGCACCTCCTTGACATGCCTGCGCTGGAGTTGAAGCTACACAGCAGGGGAGTATCATTTGGTGCCCCCTTTTGTCTTTATCACGTTTCTTTTTTTCTTATGGTGCTGCCCACTTTCCCAAGGAATTTTCATCTCAGCAATTCTGATTTCAGAGGAGGGTGGGAGAGGAAGTCTGGCTGGGAGTTTAGGGAAGTTAGAGCTGGTGCACTTGTCCTCAAGTTCACAGCACAGTCTTTCTCTTCCTGAACCTGGGAGTGGAAGGAAAGTCAATTATCGGTGACCTTGACTATGGAGAGTTTCATCATCCACAAATAATTTCAGGAATTACAGACGTACTGTTCGTGTAGAACATGCTGAGTGCCCACTGTGGATTAGCACTGCACAAATCCTGTGTCTGGTTTTTTCCTCAAATGATGGCTTTCTGTCACCTTCCCAACACACTTACAACCCGGCCTTTATAATGGTTAACAGACTAGGAAGAATTGATGGTATGGACACATGAGGTGCATGTGGTGTTTCTCTGAGGTCCCAGTCCAATATTGTCCAGACGCTGTTAGGAAGCAGGCCGCAGAGCAGAAGGTGAACAGTAGCCAGTGAGCGAGGCTTCATCTGTATTTACAGCCACTCCTCATCACTGGTAGCACCTGAGCTCCACCTCCTATCAGATCAGCAGCAGAATTAGATTCTCATAGGAGCGGGAGCCCTGCTGTGAACTGCACCTGGGAGAGATTTAGGTTGTCCTCCTTATGAAAGTTTAAAGCCTGGTGCTCCAAGGTGGAGTGGAGATGGTGATGCTAGCACTGGGGAGCAGCTGCAAATAGAGATTATCATTAGCAGAGAGGTTTGATGGCACAGAGACCATAATACATCAATTGCTTGCAGACCCGTATCACACCCCCTCCAACACCCTCCCACTGCTCTGCTGTGGGAAAAGTGTCTTCCATGAAACTGGTGCCTGGTGCCAAAAAGATTGGGCCCCAGTGATACTTATGGTTTGGAGAGTATTGTAACCGTGCACTCACTGTTGCCCTCCACAGCCTTGGTGGTGGTGGAAAGGTAAGCATAGAGGCACAAAAGGCTATGATTAGGGTGACTCTGAAAGTTATCTAAAACTGGGAAATTGCTTGTATGGGCTTTGGACTCTAGGGATGCTCACGTAGGCTTAAGAACTGGAAGAGACTTTAGAAATCCCAACTTGATGTTTTATCGATAAGAAAACTCAGAGCAGAAATTAATTCACTTAAGGTCACACGGTTAGTCCGTGGCATAGCTGGGACTCAAAACCACTTTTCTTGAAAAGTCTTCTGTACAATGTTCTCTGGGCAGCTCAGTGTTCTCAAAGGAATGGTGTTACTGACTTAGAATTTGTTCTTCCATCAGGCCCCTTCTCCCTACCTACATATACTGTTAATAATCACATCATTGTCTATACTAATATTTTCATTGCCAGGTCCATTTTGCTATTATTCACCGGCCTCAAAGAGGGCTGCTTCTTGGATCTGGGTGAATGAGAGCAGAACACGTCATCAGGAATACTGTATTATCTGGGCATCTCCTGGAGGTGGCACATGGCACACAAGGAGAATTAGCAGGCATTGGGTAAGGATGGGGACTCTGGTTACTGACTGCCAGGGTGTGAATTCCAGCTCTTGGGCATATTATTTAACTTTCCTTTGATTCCGTTTCCTACTCCATATAATAGGAAGAACAATAGTGGTCTCTTCATCGGTTTCTCCCTCATAGTTAACTCTCAACACGTAAAGCAATTAGAACAGTGCCTGGCACATGGTAAGGCTGATAGGGCATCTGTTGTTGTCTTTGTTATTATTTATTTTCTTTACCCTCTAGTCCTTGAGCTACCTGAAAGGTTATATGATTTAATCTCCTATTCAGCTGAGGGAGGAGCCCTCTTGTCACAGTCCTAGAAAATGTTCTTTAGCTTTGCTGCTGCATAGCTGCCAGAGAGGAAGTCTTTGCCTGGTGAGCCATCCCCCTGCCACCACGCTGCTCCGTCTTTAGTGCTGACTTTGTCTCTTAGACTTGTACAGAGGAAGGCTATTCCTTCTTGTTTGGAGGTAGCTCATGCTTTACTTACTGACTATTCTTTCTCCTGGTTTCCTCGAACCTACAATTTTGTTTAGTTTCTGGGAGATTTGGCCAGAGGCTTCTTGGGGGAAAAAGTGGCCGGGTGACTCCTGAAAGTTGAGGTTGGTGCTGGGAACCTTCCCAGTACCCAGCCTGGCTTCAGACCTGCACAAGCTTATGTTGGACTAACAGGATGGTTACACGTAGAATACAGCACTGACACAGGTAAGAGCTATGGAGAACACAGTCTACCATTTCCCGTTCCTTATCTCCTTAAGCATCTATTATTTCATGAAGGCTTTGAAAAGAGAGTGCTTTTTGAGTTTAGGTTACTGTTGAAACCGCCTGGACCAGACTACCCTGGTAATGCTTAAAATCAATTTGTTCTTTCCTTCCTCTTACAATGCAAGTTGGGTTTCCTTCTGGAATATGAATTGCCCAGATTAGTCCACCTGTCTGGTAGAGGAGTGTGAGCTCAAAGGGAAGTAAGCCTCGGCTTCCCATTAATACACCATCACCCCGCCATGGGCACAGACTCCTTTTATTCAGCATAATGGTGAAAGGTCAGGACTCCCTCAGACATTTTCAGGGTCTTTGTGTTAGGGGGAATATATGCTTTAGGCGAGATGGTCACTCTTAGTTATTTCCCAGCCTGTCAGGAGTTAGAAAGCCCCCCCAATTTTCGGGGTGGGACCTGCTGCATTTGATGTCTTAGGGAGGGCCGTGTTCCTTGCACCGTGCCCACGTGGTTCTCCATAAACTTGCCCACTGGCCCTGCAGCCGCTTTTGCAGCCTCAGGTGACAAGAGGCTTCCTTGTCTTCTCTCTTTAGAACAGCGGGCAGGAGTTGACTGGGTGCCCTCTGAGTCTTCCTTCTTCTGAGAGGCAGCTTCTAGACCGTGGCTGAAGCTGTGTGGGGGAGGGGGTGTAACAGGGTGGGGGGTGGGGAGAAAAGGAGGAACAACTGTAAAAAATGTTAATTTATTAATCACTGAATATATAGCAGTTCATCTGAAATGCTGTTGCTATGCCAACACCCTGGGAGTTTATTTTCTTAATCCAAGAGAGGAGCTCTCAGTCCCCTGCTCCCCTGCTGTGTCATTTGAATTCGCTGCTGCCACCGCTGCCACCATGGTATCTGTTTTAAAAAGTGGGGGGTGGGGGGGGCAGAAGGGGGAGGGAGGGGAACCAGGCTAAACCACCAAAGCAGTCACATGCAAAGCAGTGAGAGGCCTTTCTCAGTGCGACTTAGTAAAAATGACACAAATTAATATACTCTACTTAAACCAGACCAAGATTAATGGTTCTCTTTCAGTGCAGCTTAGCCCAACTGTCACTCGACAGGCGTTTGTCGGACAAAATCAACACTAATCAACATTTATTCGTCTCTTGCCCTTGGGTCTGAGCCGCGCGCGGGCTGCGCCATTCTCCCGCTCGTCTCGCCACGCTTTTCACCCTCCATCCAACCTCGCCATACATCACCCTTCCTCCCGTGCCTCTCCTCGGACGGATCCACACACTCAGCTATCAGGGTACATTAGAGGCATGATAGATTTTCTGTTTTAATTTACATCTATTATATTACAGCATAACAGATTTTGATTCAGTAGAGACCAGTGTCTCCTATAGCCAGACTCCTTGGGAAGACTTCTGCATTCACTTATTAAGGTTCGTTAGGATGCAGCTTCAGATAGACTCCCTTCTCCCTGGCTCCCTCTGTCCCTCTCTCCTTCTCCTTCCCTCTCTCTGGCATGCTCAGTAGAGACATCTTAGTGTGCTTTATTCACCAGCACAGCTCATTTTCTTAAGACTAGGCTTCCGGTGCTGGATCACACGAGGCTGGCTGGGTTCCTCCCTTACCTTCTGATTGGACTTTGATCAGCCAACGATGGGCCTTATGAGCTTTCCCCTCTCCTGGCCCAGCCTGCGTAAATGGACCTTGACAAATCTGGTGGCCTTGAGTCGTGGGCTCTTTCTTCCAGGGTTGACTTCTAACCCTCAGCATCTTTTTTCCCCTCCTCTCTCTTTTTTCCCTCCTTTGATCTGAGTTACAGTTAGATTTTATTTATATTGAAACTCAGGTCTGCAAAGACAGGGAAAATAAAGAGGGAGAAAACAAAGTTGGTTGGGTTAACCAGGGAGAAGGATATTGAAAGGATGACTGAGAGAGTGAGTCTGAACAAGGCTATTTCCTTTCCACGTGACCGTCTTGAAAGCATCTTATTTCAACCCGGATAAGAGTGCATGAGCCCAGCTTGTCGCATGTGGGATGTGTGTATTTATAGTTCCTTGTAGAGTGCCTTTCCACCTCATTTATGAAATTGGCTTTTTATTTTTGTCTTTTTCTCCTGTTTCCTTTCACCAGAGCCATCGTGTTATCATTTTTTACTTATTACCATGGTATTATATTTCCTCTTGATTTTTGGTGGTGCTGGGATGTTTTATGACTGTGGACTAAGGCCATGCTAAACATTGGCTGTCTGGCCACCTGCTACAGAGAAGAGCTTGAGGAGGAGACAGAAATCTTCCCGTCTGCTTGGACACCACGGCTTTGTCAAATGCCCAGGAAGACTGTGCCTTTATTTTCAAATTAACTGTGGCACTAGACATCCTGACCTCTCAGAAGGCCTGAGTGCTTTATATCATCCACCGTGCTGTTGGTTCTGAACTGTAGTGAGGTTTCCCTTGTGGCCAGAATGCAGAGAAACTGTGGCTGAGTTGGGAATGTGTGGTGTGTGTGTGTGTGTTTGTATGTGGCCGCTGAAGTGTAGGATATATTAGGAGGATAGCTTAGGACTTCCACTTTGGTTTCTTATTATGCAGCAATAAAGTAAATGACGCTTAGTATAACTTTGCACTTATAGAACTGTAGCTCAATTTAAGAAACAAAACTCCACCAACAGGAGTGCTCAGTATCATGAGCTTGGGAAACTGACCTCGTTAATTTTAATGAGGGGAAAAATTCTGCAGCTGGGACTGAGACGAAAATCAAATACCAGTGAGGTTATCACTTTGGATGATCTCACTGCATTCAGAGTACAATTGGAATAAAGCTTGGAGAATTTTCTGAACTCCTGTAGGGAGATTTAGAAGAGAATGCCTATGCCCTTGATAGTATCAAGAGATGGCTTGCTTGCCTGGTAGGCAGAGCGGAACTCTGTAATCCCTCTTATTGGGGTTATTCAAAAAGTCGACATATTAAAAATTGGAGCTAAAATTAAACAGAAAGGGAAAATGAATTAACACAATTCATACGTGAGTCTGGCTTAAAAGCAATGGGGCTGGGCCGTGATGGTTCAGGCGACTGATGGGAAGCCCAGGGCTTCTGAGTTCAGGTGCTCACCGGGATGGTAACTTCCTGTGGGATTTTGGGCATCTGCTTCTTCATCACTCAAAGGCAGGAGGCAGGTTGAGCGAGTCCTGTTATTCAGTAGGCAGTGATTTGATTTGAACAATAAGTTGATGACTTTGGCCCTGCTTTGAAGAGCTGGCAGACTGTGACCAATGAGGTTGGGTGATGGGAGGACAGTTTTGCCCTCAGTTAGGAGAGTTCCACTGACATTTGGCTGGGGTTGACAGAGACATCTCCCTTCAGGGCATTTGGCTCTCTCCTTTTGTCCTGGTCCGCTAGATGGCTGCTCTCGGGAAGAAGTTATTGCACCAATGGACTCCTCAGAGATAGGGGACACCTGGCACAGGCTTCCTTCTCCAGAAGTCTGACCTTAACTGACTCAAGTACTCTTCTCATCTCTCTGGCATGTCATTCTCTGCACTCAGGAGAAGATTTGTGCAAGTGTCACTGAAGAGACACTTTCTGATTAAATGAGGCCATCAGGATATCAGTGGAATGTTGAGAGGGGTCTATTAATGCCTCCAAGTTCTCTTGAAATTCAGGGCTTTTCTTTGAAAGCCATAAGACGACAGTTCAGGGCACTTGTACTGCGGCTGCGGCTGTGTGTGTCTGTGATGGGAAATGCTGGTTGCCAAGCAGCAGGGAATGGACATAATCACGCTGCCTAGCAACAGCAGCAGCGTGGTCACTTGCGCGGATTTCTGCGCCTCTTCCTGTTTGGTCTGCTGGAAAATACAGATGGCTTCTACGGCTCACTCTCTGCCCCGGCCACAGTGAGATGCAGGAAAACATCATAAACCAGAGTGGATAAATACACACTTGCACGTTTTAAAATGATTATCTTTCAGACTCTTGAGGGCTGAGCACAGATTTTTGCAGAATATCCCTCAGTTTCCCTTTTGGAGTTATCGTACACGTGCAGGTCAGCTTCTGTGCCAGAGAGGAGTCTTAAGAAAAGTGTCATGGCCTTTGGGGGGCTGCCTCTACTGAGCCTGCTCAGCCTCTCCTCTTTATGTGAATATAAAACAGCCAATTTTCTGATAAAGACACACACGTACCACACACACATACACACACACACACACACACACAGAGCAAAAACAAGTGGAGCAGAGCGTGACTACTGATTGTTCTGTAGGGCCTGAGGAACAAAGCACTCCGGAGAGATAAAGGCAGGCAGTCCCTGCTGGCTTGCCCTTTCTCTCAGCTCTGACCGTCACCCTCACACGTGACAGTCCTCAATGAGGTCACCTGCTCACTACAGGTTCTACAGAGCAGAGGTTTGCTTGGCAGAAGCCTCCTGGGTCAGAGCACCAGCCTACGCTGTTCTTGGCAGTTGTATTTATGCGGTATTGGAAGCGTTTGGAGCTAAATGCTTAAGAAAGATATTATTTGGCAGCAAGAAAAAGAGAGCAGGCTTACTCCTCCACCATTCCCGGGATGAGTCGTGCCTGCCCATTTTCCCCTTTACGGGAGTTGAATAGTAGCCAAAGTACAGGTTTGGTATCATAGGCCCTAGTTTAATCCCTACCTACATACCTAGCAGAGTTGTGGCTTTATTCACGTCTCATGTCCCATCAGAATTTTAGTGCTCTTGCTGGGCGTGGTGGCTCACACCTGTAATCCCAGCACTCTGGGAGGCTGAGGCAGGTGTATTGCCTGAGCTCAGGAGTTGGAGATCAGCCTGAGCTTGAGGGAGATCTTGTCTTTAAAAAAGTATCTCAAGAATGGAAGAAAAAGTATCCAACATGCTCAGCCTTACTATGAAACCAATTTATAGCTTTCTTATGAAAGCTACAATCCAATTATAGCCCAAGAAGAAGGGGAGAAGGGAGAGGGAGGGGAGGAGAGGGGAGAATGGGTGGAGGGAGAGTAATTGGTGAGACCACACCTATGGTGCGTCTTACAAGAGCACATGTGAAATTTACTAGGTGTAAAATATAAATGTCATAATACAATGACTAACAAAATGCTGTGAAGACTGTGTTAACCAGTTTGATGAAAATATTTCAAATTGTATATAAAACCAGCACATTGTACCCCATAATTGCATTAATGTATGCAGCTATGATTTAATAATAATAATTTTAAAAAAGCTGGGCTTTTGTAGTTGTAGTGGGTGCCTATAGTCCCAGCTACTTGGGAGGCTGAGGCAAGAGGATCACTTGTGCCCAGGAGTTTGAAGTTGCTGTGAGCTGTGACGCTAGGACACTCTATTGTGCATGCAAAGGTTGGCTCCTATGCCAGAGAGGAGTCTTAGACCAGTGTCACACCCTTGGGGGCTGCTTCTACTGAATCTACTGAGCCTTTCCCCTTTATGTGAATATTAAACAGCCAAACCTAGTGAGGTGGCTGTGAGCTATGATGACAAAGTCAGACACAGTGAGACTCTGTCTTAAAAAAAGAAAAAAAATTTAAATGCTCTTGTCTGTAAGGTTAGCTTCATGGGGTGGGCTGGAAGGTCGACAGAAGTATGTGTGTGTTGGCACATTTGGTAAGCAGAGCGTGAAAAGTAACTGTGGCTGTTAGACTCCCAGTGTTAACAAGGTGGACGCTGGGAGGAGAAGGCAAGCGTTGTAGTTATTCTGTTTATTAAAAACTTCAAGCTCTTGGTTTTTGACCTCAGTTTTAGCCATCCAAACAAAGAGCCTTTATTTACCTCCATTTAAGTTAGAAAAGATGCCAGATCTCTCTTCTTGTGATGATGGACTTGATTCATCCGTGCCGAGTAGGCATTAATTTGTTGTTAGATAATCTTTAGATAATCTTTAGAGAATCAAGTAGGATGGTTTGTGCCCATTTCACAGATGTTGAGACAGTCCTACATAACAGGGATATTATTTGTCTGGAATCCTAGAGACTGTTGGTTCCAAGATGGAATCAAAATCCTACAGACTGAGGGGTGGCCCCGGGCATAGTCAGAGGGGTGGAATAGGATAAAAGTCACGGTGGAGTCTGAGGGTTCTAGATGCTGACAAGACTTGAGATTTAGACTTTAGACTTGTGAGATCAGTAAGCGTTTCCTGGACATGCAGTGTGCTTCCCATGGATGTACGAGGTGGGTCTGCAGGGTTGAAACAAGGCCTTGCATCTTTCCTGATCTGTATGCACCCACTAGTATGCGTGGTGGTAGCAAAGGACTCAAATGGACAAGGCTCTGGTTCTAACCCAGCCTCTAACCTCAGCTCATCAAGTTCCTCTAAGAAGTCTCATTCCTCAGGATGGTGGTAACATTGACTTACTTCTCAGCAGATGGTAGGGTTGGGAATTGCCAGTTTTGACTACTGTAAAGGGTTCTACTTGGCGATTGCTCCTTGCACAGGGAAGGTGCTGGGAAACAGTGTGATGACCCTAGCATGAAGAACAGCACACACTTATTTTCAGTGGTTCCTTGTGTCTTAAAGCAAACACAGGCACAGTATTCTGAGCAAACAAATGTTAATGGCTTAACCTCTTTATCAAAGGAGGGGTTTGGACACTCAGGACCCTCCCAGCTTCCAAAGTTATAACTGTCCCATCATCCTTGGCCATTTCTCATTCTCTGTGCGGGGGTGTGTGGGGGGAACCATGCCCCCCAAAACTCCCCTTGTAGTAACCATTCTGGGACTTTGAGCAGAATGCTTGAGGCAGTGTGGTTCTAAAATGCCACACCACCTGTTCTTTCAGTTGAGTCCTCTCTGAGCTGCCTCTGATGGTCACATTCCATGGCCGTGTGCCACAGCTGACTTGTGATACTGATCTTAGAGTTTGACTTGGCTGCTGTGGGCAGGGAGAAAGGAAAGAAGGAAAGAGAAGAGGGGGGGAGAAGTGGGGGCAGGGCCCATGTATCCACCTGTCTGTTGGTAGGTGGTCCAGAAACTTCCACTTTGGCACCCAGGACACCAGCTCAGACCTGAAAGCCACCCAGTGACTTAGTTTAGAACAGTAAAGCAATTTAGGGTTCCTTCTGGCCTCAGACATGCTTGCTCAGCTATCCTCCTATTTGGAGAGACTTGGAAATGACCTGCCTTCCCGTGCCCCAGTTCAACAAGGTTCCCTTTATGTGGTTTGTGGCAGAAGCCGTGGTAGCTACCCAAGGAAGCCTGTGGTATGGCATGGGGTCTAGGCCGGCTCAGTAGCCATCCCTCAGCTATTCACCGGAGGACACCGGGGCAGCAGGCCGGGCGGACAACTTCAAGGCTTACGTGTCTTCTGTGGTGCTCTTTCTTCGTGCGGATTTCAAGCATGTCAGCCTTTATTCTAAGTCAGAGAATACTATGAGGAAGGCAATTTTATTGCCTGCTGGGTTTCAACCCTTTCTAAGTGATATGAGCCTGTGGATTTACAGCCTTTCCATGACAGATACCACAAATCAGGTTTGGCTTCACATGCTCAGGGTGACTTCAGGTTGTTAGCCCACACCCTTCCTTTAAGGAAGTTAGAACGCTTGATAAATTTTAAGCCTTTGATACTCACAAATACCCCTGGAAAAACGAGGTCCAGTGAGGCAAAGGGCCTTGATTAGTTAGTTACATAATGTGCTCACTGTTTTCTGGTTAGGTGCTGCCCCTCCTGATTTTGTTAAAAACTTGCTTGAAAGTCCAGGTCCTCAGGACTCTATCCTTATATGACAAGCCCTAGTTCTAGTACTGTTTCTTTCCATCCTGCCTATTTTTCGGGGGACCGAGGTGCATCTCCACACTCCCATCACCTTCTCCGAGAAGGTATGCTTGACAGGTTTGCTGTAACCCCACTTCGGAACTAAGGAACCCAGTGCAGCCTTGTTCTATCTTGTGGAAACTGAGTCTCAGCAAGTAGAAGTGAGTTGCCAAGGGGATCTGACCATTAATAGGAAATGGAACTAAAAATAGAAGCCAGGGATGACCCCACACGCTAGACCTGGCTCTCACCTACGTTATCTCTCAGTTTGGCCTGAGACCCGGGCATTCAGACTATCTTTCCATTTTCATTGCAGAGAAGCATCTAGGTATGTCTCAATCGTTGGTTAGGAGACCAGGTATGTTCTGGTCTAACATGTGATGGTGAAACTTGTCAGGGCAGTTCCTAAGGTCCTGAGGTCTCAGATTAGCACATTACTTTGTCTTGTAAAGTTTTTGGCAAATAGTAAGTCTTCAGTATTCATTTATTGGTTTGATGTGGTGTTTTTTTTTTTTTTAATCCTAGTAAATACAGTTCTTTGAATATCAGCCAGTGATCACACGCTATTTGCCTCACAGAAAAATAGACATGAGATGTTAAAAGGAAATAGAACAAAAATTACGAGGCTGCAAGGAGCCCACGGTCTAGTTATGGAGACAGGGTACACTGTCTGCACGCACTGTTGTCACTGTGCCGACTCTAAGGTAACGGGCCTCCTCTTATTTTGTTAACCAGCCCAGTTGTTTGAGATGAAAGGATGGAGAGGCAGGCATCTGCCATGATGGAGGTGATGTTTTATTTTAAGATAAAGTATGGAAGCAACTGATTGATGGATTATAAACTGGGAGGTTCAGGATAAAGCTTCATTCTGGGGCCATCAGTATATTTCACTGGGAGCCTCCTGGGCATTAATTCTGCCGTTAATTTTGTTATTAGAAACCTAGCCAAACAAAGGGAGGTGGTGAAGCTCCAGGCTGGTTTAACCTTGATGAAACAGTGATTTCACCAAGGATGATGTTGCCCCATCTATCTTCATCCATCAAGGCACTGCTGAAATATGCTAATGAAGCCCGAAGATAGGAGCACAGAGCAGTTAAATGGGGCGTTGCAGACGCTCTCTGTACCCCCGTGACAGGGCGATGCCACTTACTGTCCAGATTTAGTATGGGAAGAAGAGCAGTGCTGACGTCGTATGTGGTGGAAGAGAGACGTTCAGTGGAGGGTCTACCTAGGAAAAAGGGGACCGTTCAGAAGTCTGTACTCCAGACTCAGATGGAAAAGCTTGGTTTTTGGCAAAGGATTATATCTTTAATTCTCTTAGACCAGCCTCCAGCCAGTCCATGTTAGAACCAGCTATATGGTACCCTACAGATGGGGCAGCATTTTTAAGTTCCAGAATGTGATCTCCCACTTAGTGCCAAATCAGGCTGTCTGTCACCATGTCAGTTTGCATCATTGTGTTTGTTTCTAATGGGCGAATGAGCTAATACTTAGGCTTTTTTATTTAAGTTGTCATCTATTGGGTACGTATTATGTGGTGGGCATATCACCGGGTTATTTTATATAACTCAATCTAATTAAATTCTTATAAACATACTATAAGAACTAAACATATAGCATATTTTTATAGATGAGGTTTGAGAGGTTAAATTCATGTCCAAACTCTCATAGCCACTAAGTGGCATAGTTAGGGGTTCCAACTCATGTCCATCTAACTCCAAAGCCTTTACATGAAGCCATCATAATCTGATGGCTCTTATACAGTGGGGAATCTCCCATAGCTCTTGGGAACAGATCAACTCACTTATGTATTCATGTGTTCTTTTTTTTTGAGATGGAGCCTCAAGCTATCCCCCTGGGTAGAGTGCCATGGCATCACAGCTCATAGCAACCTCCAACGCCTGGGCTCAAGCGAGTCTCCTGCCTCCGCCTCCCAAGTAGCTGGGACCACAGGCGTCCACCACAACGCCCGGCCAT
>CAUYQV010118490.1:0-51291 GCA_963574575.1 Galagoides demidoff
GGAGCCTCAAGCTATCCCCCTGGGTAGAGGGCCATGGCATCACAACTCATAGCAACCTCCAACTCCTGGGCTCAAGCGAGTCTCCTGCCTCCGCCTCCCAAGTAGCTGGGCCCACAGGCGCCCACCACAACACCTGGCCATTTTTTGGTTGCAACCATCATTGTTGTTTGACGGGCCCGGGCCAGGGATTCGAACCCGCCACCTTAGCCGATTGAGCCACAGGCTCTGAGCCCAAACTGTGTCTTTATAATAATTAGTTACATAGACACTTTTTTGTGATTGCTTTGATTCAAATAACATCTATAATAAATTTCCAGTGCTTATTTCTGATGGTGTTCAGCCTTTAAAATGTATCTGTTGGACAGCACCTGTGGCTTAAAGGAGTAGGGTGCCAGCCCCATATACTGGAAGTGGTGGGTTCAAACTCGGCTCCCATCAAACACTGCAAAAAAAAAAATATATATATATATATATATATATAATTTATTTATTTTGAAACATAGTCTCACTCTGTCACCCTGAGTATAGAGCTGTGGTGTCAGACTAGCTTACAACAACATCAAACTCTTGGGATCAAGTGATCTTCTTACTTCAGCCTCCTAAGTAGCTGAGACTACAGGCACCGGCCACAATGCCCAGATAATTTTTCTATTTTTAGTACATTCAGGGTCTTGTTCTTGCTCAGGCTGGTCTCTAACTCCTGAGCTCAAGCAATCCATGGGCCTTGACCTTACAGAGTGTTAAGATTATAGGCATGAACCACCATGCCCATCCTTTAAGATTTTTATTAGAAAATACAATCAAAGACAAAGACCAGTATTTAATTGCATAACTTAGGCATCCTCAAACTATGGCCTGCGGGCCACATGGAGCCCACGTAGGACATTTATCTGGCCCGCTGGGTGTTTTTGCTGCAGCTGCCTGTCCTGCTTAGCAGCCGACTCATCCTGGGGCCCACAGTCCAGCCCTCCAACGGTCTGAGGGACAGTAAACTGGCCCCCTGTTTAAAAGTTTGAGGACCCCTGGATAACTCCAAGATTAAGATACAAATTATTGCTATCCATGTAGTAAATATTCTTCAATGCACTTAAGATCCTTTTCACAGTTAAGTTTAATAAATTATCATTTATGTTTTTATATGCAATCTTCAATATGCATATCTTCAATAAATGATAATGGAAGGGATTCTATTTCAGACAGTACATTGGGCTAAACATCCCAAGAAATCCTCCTGTTGAAATTAAATGTGTTGTCTGAAGAGTTTTTAAAGTATCATTTGTATACATCTATGATATGGCAGGGTGCCAATAATCCAGCAAAAGTAGAAACCTCAGGAAAAGCTAATCATTCAAGTCTGCCTCTATGCTGAATGCATTTATTATAAACTAGATGACTGACTTGCGGTCTTCATAACTTACATAGTATTGTGGGAAGGAAACAAAATTGATTAGCGGTATTGCAATAAGAGATATTTCACAGAAACATTTAGAGGGATGTACCCTTAGTGATAAAGGTAGAGTAGAAATAAAATAGTACCAGAGAAATTGTAGTATTTTCAGGGAATAAGACAGAATACAATAAACACTAAATTAGAGGTTACTTCTGCAATAGAGTGGCACAAAGGGGTTGTGATTCTGAAGGCATCCTAGTGGCTTCACTGAGTTAACAATGTTCTATTCCCATCCATTTAAACTGAATAAAAATGAATTTTATTGTAAGATAAAAGAAAAAAATGATATGAATTTCTCAATAACATTGAAAAAGTTAGATTGAATTAGATAGAATTCAAAAGAATCAGATAAAGTTTAGATGCATTAGTGAGCTTTTTCTTTATTTTTAATTTTTATGAGCACATAACAGTTGCATATATCTATAGGGTGCATTTGATATTTTGATACAGGCATGCAATGAGAATTAATGGATGTTGACAAGGTCCTATTACCTGAGGGGTAGGTATATAACTATTTATTTTCAAATAATTTATTAAGCTATACTTAGAAGGTTTCAAAAAGAAATGACTCTTAGGGTGGCACCTGTGGCTCAAAGGAGTAGGGCGCTGGCCCCATATGCTAGCGGTGGCAGGTTCAAACCCAACCCTGGCCAAAAACTGCAAAAAAAAAAAAAGAAGCAGAAGAAATAACAAAATGTAAAGGGGTAAATCTACAATTATTCCATATTTCTTTACTATATATGTGTATATATATGTGTACATATATATTTATGATACATAAAGCTATTTTCAGAGTAAAGTAAACTAAGAATTTGGAACAAATTGGCCCCAATTTAAAGATATTTTAAAGAATATATACTAAAGGAAAAGGAAAAGAATCTCAATGAAGTAGAAGAAAAAATGGTGAACAAAAAGTGGTAACGTGGTGAAATGGTGAGTAAACCTATCAATCGCTGACTTTATCCAGATAATTTTTACTATTTTATAGTTATTTTTGAGAAGATGAAAAATGTATTTCGAATATTTTTCTTTCGCTCAGTTATGCTTTTAAAAATAGCTAGAATTCACCTAGAATACTAGAAATGAAGTGTCAATTCTCAACATGACAGAGAGAAAAGCAAGATAAGAAATAGTAATGAAACAGAATAAGGAAAAGTAGAAATATGACAATAGGAATTAAATTTACAAAATATATTGGTAGAAATAAAGCCAAATACCTCAGACAGTGTAATAAATGTAAATGAAAAATGATATATTTAAAAGACAGAGGCTTGATAAAAATAAAAAAGATAAAAAGCACAATATTTGATTCTGGATATATATTATTTATGAAGCTCATTTATGTTATACAAGATTATGGAACATTGTGAAGGTTTTAAAAAAAGGAAAAGAGCAAAAATATTGATATAGTAATATTGAAAAGATACAAATATATTTTAAGAAAGAAACATGACCAAAAAGGAGGGAGATTATGAATATTTTAATTCACCAAAAAGATAACAGCAGTATCATATAACACAAGTAACCTAATCAGTACCCCCAAGTGATTCAAATGCCTTTTAAATTAATGTGATGCCCATTCGGTTAGTTGGTTTAACTAAGCCCCAAACATAGTGAGTTAAACAAGTTCATCTTTTGCACATAAAACTCTGAGCTGAGCATCTATCAGAAGTGTCATGTAACTTCAAGCCATGAAATTTTGTAAATAGTCAAATTTGGTCTTTGTTTCTTATGACAGAAGATTATAAACACCCCCTAATCCATGTTCCAGTCCATAGAAAAGAGGAAAAATAAGTTAAAGGCCAGGTTCTTCTTTTTAACATGACCTAGAAATTATCCATATTGCTTCTAGTCACATCCCATCAGCCAGGATCTAGTCAGAGGGCTAGACATCTGAGATATGTTGTATCCATGTGCCTAAGACTCAGAGTATTCTACTATAAAAAAGTGGGAGCATGAATACTATGGGGATTGGCAATCTCCGCCTCAGACCTGGAAGTACAAAAGTAGTTTAATCAACACAACCTGGTTGATAAAGAGTATATGAAACTCAGACGCTTTGCATATAAATCCTGCCAATCAATTAAAAAAAATCATCTCAAAGTTGCACAAACTATTCAGAAGAACAGAAACAATAAGGAATACTATCTCATTTTAAACACCTAATAAAATAATAGAAAGCATGACAATGAAAAATTGCAGGCCATTCTTACTCAAGAATTAGGATACAAAAAAATTTGAAAGTCAATATTAGCAAATCAAAACTAATAGAGAATAAAGATGAAATGCATTATAAAATAATAAAATAATATTTAATGAAGTTGGATTCAAGCAGGAAATAGAAAAGAGTGATGATAGTAATGCATCCTATTATCAAAGGAAAAATGCAAATTTCTCAAGACTGAAAAAATTAGATAAAATTAGAATTTGAAAGAATCAGATAAAATTTAACATGGATCCGTGATTTTTAATTTTTTTATTTTTAATTCTTATGGGTACATAACATTTATATGTATATGTCTACAGGTCATAGGTGATATTTTGATACAGGCATATAATGTGAATTAATTGATATAATCTGTCCCAGCTAGCATCATACCTAATGTTTCACAAGGGATCCCACTTCTTATCAGTTCAGCATACATAGTAAAATCACTGACTCCCACTACTCTGTCTGTTCAATAACTTATGGGGTGAGAAGAACTTGATGAGGTATCCATTTCAGTAAATCTGGGATTCAGTAAGTCTAACCATAGCAATTCTGACAGAAGCATGACGGGCAAAGACAGCAAGTTCATGACTCCAATATGTTTATTCTGGGGAGGATAAATCACTGCCTTTGTCATTATAAAAGGGTAACAATGCAATCAGTCATTTACCAAGGACTTTCATGGTCCTCCCAGGGTATGATGTTATTATGAAGGCTGAATTTTGTCTCTACTGTAAAAGATTTGGGAGGCTTAACAATGGCAGTAGCCAGGTCAGCCTCAGTGAAGGAAAATCCTTGTTACTGAATCCACATAATCATTTACATCCTGACACCATAATCACTTTGCTAAGAGATTATGGAACAAACCCTAGGATGGCTAGGGAATGAGGTGTTTGATGTTTGCATAAGTCACTTTGTCCTTTTGATATTTGATATTATCTTTTGCAGCAAACATGTGGTCTTAGTGAGCAAGCTTGTGGTTCACAACAGTCATTTCGATTCGAGTTCATGCCACGAGATTCATGCACATACTTCTCATTCCCATTCACCTTGTACCAGTCCTCCAATATTTGTCCTTGTGTGTTCCAGAAAATTTGAACAAAGTTTTAGATTATGAAGTTAGCTGGTTCACTGTTTCCCCTCTACTATTGCAACTTCTAAGCAAAACACAGAGACAGCTGTCCTACTAGGTGGTCTGCCTAGTAGAGGGATATTCCTTCTAAAAAAAACAAAACAAAACAAAAAAAAAGGATATTCCTTCTACTCTGTCCTACACAGCCACTAAATGGAGTTGCAATGTGACTCCTGGCTGTGTCAAAAACTCCTACATAAACACCTGAAAATGCCTGAATTATTCCCCTTTTGTTAACTTCATCTGGTTTAGACTACAGGCTTAGCTGTTTAAAATAATGAGTCCTTGATATTAGTCCCTGGTATGAGAAAAAAGTGTTTCAGATATTAGAGCAGAGCTGGTAAATTAGTTCTGACACTTTGTACATGTGACTTCTTCCATCTCTCCAGCTCCAAATCACTTGTTCTAATTTTGATTATTTCTCACAAGTGGTTACCAGGAAAAGTTCAAAAGGAAGAAACATAAAAAAAAAAAATTAAGGGCAAAAGATAGCCAGTATCCTTTATTTTCTGTGACATTCCAAAGACAAGAACTTAGTCATATAACTCTTACATACATAGGAGCAAAGAGTGTAAAATACAACCTTTACACAATCATTGCCCTCAGTAAAATGACATTACTATGAGTAGAGGGGAGAGTATATTATTCTATTATCTAGTAGGAGACTACTCACAGTTGGCCCTGATATAGCTTAAGAAGCTCACACACACATAGCACAGTAATTTCATCCCAGAGTATATGTGTCTTCTTGTATATATGATCCAGAAAATATCACCTTCATGAATACTTTTGCATTATTTAATATTAAACATGTAATTATCTCATTTAATCACTTAAAATATGTATTTTTATCATTAAAATTAAAATTAACTTTAAAAATTAATCTAAAGGAAAATAAATCTCTATAACAACTCTATGAACTACAAGTATTTTCTCATCATACAAGTGAGGAAACAATCAATGAAGAGGTTAATATTGAATAAGATAGACATGGAATATATCCCTATAAGACGAATATGTAGTGACATAGGGGAATATTCACAGCAGCACTGGCTATAACAGCAAAAAGAAAACAAATCTAAATGAAGTAGAAAACAATTTAAATGACCATCAGAGTAGAACAGATAAATTAGTTGTGATATATCAATATAGTAGAACTTTTTATCACAGTAAAAATAAGACTATTGTTTGATGAATGTTGCCTATGCCAGGGGGATGGAATTAACTACACACAACATGATAAATCTTAGGAAAACATTACTGAGCAAGAAAAAGCAATTGTAAAGGAATACATATAGTATGATTCTGCTAATGCAAAGCTTAAAACTCAATCTAAACAAAATATACTGATAATTAAATTTTTGTATTCAAATTTTAAGTAGAGAAAGTTAATAAATGTAGGGTACAATATAGGCTTATGTTGTTCAGTAGAGGGAGAAAAATGGGAAGTATTTCCAGGACAGTTCGAGGCTAACAGTTGTACTTTATTTCCTAATCTGTGTCTATTCTCTGTGCTGTCTACATATTTTATAAACTTGTTTATGTACCAATTTAATAATTAATGAAAACAATTCCAACAAAGTGGTAAATCAAGTTTCCTAAATTTAACAGTATGTCTACAGATTTAAAAAAAAAAAAAAAAACAAGGAGACTCTTTGTATATTTGTATAAAGCCAAATCTCTTACCTATTTGAAAAAAGTAAATAATTTATAGATTTTACAAAGGAAGAACTTTAGAAATCAGATAAATCATGGCCTTTGTGACACTTAATTCCCTGTGGGAATCAATGATGATAGACAATTTAAACAATGGGTAAGAATTAAGAGGAATAAATTAAAACAATTTAAAGGGATAATTGAATGTCAAACAACTGCATTATTTATTAAGTTCATTAAAGTGAATTGTTTACTCAAGCAGAAATTGAAAGAAAATGTTAGGCTAAATATGTCATATCACATTTTTCATAATAAGTATCAAGTATCATTGACATTTAAAAAATTCTGAAGAAAGCATTAAATCCACCATGCTACTGCAAATAAGGCACAACTTCTTATACCAAAAGAAAAGTTTCATATACCTCACAGGAAGATCATTTATGTTCTTTATAATTATTGATGGAAAACATAATTGCAGTAGTTCAATGAGTCTAGAAGAAAATATGTATATATATTATTCACACACAATGGAGACTCAAATGAATGTTAAAGATTAGTAGTTGTTTAAAATATATTCTCACAATACTAGAGCAAGATTTTTATTCTCAAAATCCTAAAATCCTGCAGATTCTATGCCACAGTCTTTGTTCATTCCGTTTACTTGTCCAATCTGCAAGTCTAACCTGCTCACTAAACAATACTTTTTTACAAGTGGCATATGATAGACTAGTTATAAGCATAAAGTTTGTGATTAGACAGAACCTAGCTGCAACCCCGGTTTCACCATATACCTGGTCTCTCTGATATCAAACTACGATGAGCTAGGTTTTTTAAAAATTATAAAACAAGACTGAAATGGATGACATGATGCGGATCTAATAAATAACACACCTACACTCTCTACCTAAACTCTCAATTGTCAAGGAAATAAAGCATATGGAGACAAAAATATCTCCTTTATTATTGATAAAAATTATTTTCATGATGATGATTTATGTCTATGAGCAAGTGGTTAGAGCTCCTCATGGGAACTCCCTGAGTAGACAGATTTACCCGTTGTGCATGCAACGAACACAGTAGATCTTGTGTTGTGTGCTAAGACCTCACTCTTCAGAGTAAAGACCTGTCCAACTCAAGCTCTCACAGTTTTACAATAGACCTCATTCCATCCTCCCTGGTGATAAAAGAATAAGAGATCAGGAGAGATCAGGAGAATCAAGAAAAAGAAGTTGCTCCACAAGAAAGGAAAAGCCAGGAGTGAGCAAAAAGTGTCCCTCAATCCAGTAGTTTTAAAAGTATAGACTTAAATTTGAAAGTCAATAAGGTGCCCTTAGGACATAGTAAATTTTCACCAATATTGTTCCTATTTGGTATATGATCAGTGTCTTTTATTCTATATTTCTTCTGTAATAAAATATTTTTTGACAGCATGTAAAGCAGTGAAGGGTATAAAATAAGAGCTTGTTAAATGTGGGGGGTATAAGATTATGTGTGTTCCTTCTGTTTTCAAATTTGGGAATATGTTAATATTTTTCTCTTTAGCATTTATAAACTCTTCCTGCACCAAAGGAAACTTCTATTAATGCATACAAAATGAAACTTACATAGGAAAGCCTAAAATCCTTGTGAGAAAATGATGAAATGGATTCTATTGTATCTGTCACAAACACACACTGTTAGCGAGAGTTGTAATTATTTCTGAAGTGCAATTTTACAGTACATACAAAGAGCTTTGGGATGATTTTAAGTATTTTGACTTGATAATTACACCTCTTTGAAAATATCTAAAGAAATAAAAAAAATTGGAAAATCATTGTAAAGCATAATTTTCAACTCAGCAACATTTAAAGCACTAAAAATATGAAGTACAACTTAATTGTTTGACAACATGAGAAAAGATGAAACTATTCTGGTGTACTTTTTATGTAGCAATAAAAGTCATCCTAAGGAATAAATTTTTGATTTTAGAAGAAATATTCTAAACTGAAAAATAAAATAATAAAATTACATATTTAATCATTTAATAAAGTATATTCTTTTATACTTTTTAAAAATTTTTCACAGTTTTTGACTGGGGCTGGGTTTGAACCCGCCACCTCTGGCATATGGGGCCAGTGCCGTACTCCTTTGAGCCACAGGCGCCACCCTATCCTTTTATGCTTTTAATAAAGTACCAGATACATGGCTGTGTGTATTCTGGAAATATTATGGCTCAGAAAGTAGAAAAGGTTGCTAACCTCATAGCATGAGGTGGGAGCAAAGGCCAACAGCAAGGAAAATAAAACATAGATCATTATAAATTGTGATGCTATAAAGCTAAACTGTGAGAGATTTCTGTGTCCAGCAAGATGATTATTAAGTGTCCCTGACAGCACTCCCATAAATGACATAATCAGATAGTGGGTAAGATGAATTCAAAATGCAGTTGAGCTATGAGGAAAGGAAGACATCTGTGGACCTCCACAGGGAGGTTCAGGAAAGGCGAGGCCAGGAAAGTGAAGGCAACGTTGGATTTTGCTTTAAAGTCTCTCTCTGATTCTGGAGTCTTTGACCTTCCTACTTATGACCTGAGGGGATAGAAGGTTCCAGAGGTAATGTTTTGACCTCACTAAGGATGAGAATTTCCAAAAGCAAACAAATACCCTTAATAGCACAAAGACCTAACTAGTAGATAAATAGCCTCTGAGAAGTAAAATTTTCTATATGGAAAAAATATAGGTAAATTTTCACTTTGGGAGTTAGGGAAAGAGAAAGTAATATATATCTCCCAGAGAATTCAAAATTGCAAGCTACTTCTCACGTAAGTATTTGCAGGACATCCCATATTTTCTGGAAAAACATATAGAAGATATAGAAGAAACATCCTTGATTTTATTGCCATAAATTCTACAAGTTAGTTGGTGGTCTGAAAAACCTATAGCAGAAAATTTGATTTAATGTTGTCCTGGGTTGGTAGTGAGAATGGCTGGAACATCAACACACGCATACACACATAAACACACAAATCCTCTCTGAAAATCTCCAAATTTAGCATAAAGAAATTTCCAACAA
This sequence comes from Galagoides demidoff, assembly GCA_963574575.1. NCBI lineage: Eukaryota > Metazoa > Chordata > Mammalia > Primates > Galagidae > Galagoides > Galagoides demidoff. Next base: position 9,499 of record CAUYQV010118490.1, read on the forward strand.
ACATACAGAACATCCAGTTAATTCCCCAGAGGGGACTGAGTTGGCACCATGAGTCAGAGTCAGAGACGTCAAGTACTAAAATCATTTGATATAAAACCTGATTAAAAGCAAGACCTTGTCTCTACGAAAATAAAAAAGTAAAAATACTAACCAGGCATGTTCATGGTATGTACCTGTAGTCCCAGCTACTTAGGAGGCTGAGGCAGGAGGATCGATTGAGCTTAGGAGTTTGCTGTGAACTATGATAATGCCACTTCACTCTAACTAGGGTAACAGAGTGAGAGTTTGCCCCCCCCTCAAAATACATATGCAAAATCCATTTACTCCATAAATCATCATGTTATACATGAAAAATATATATAATCTCCTTTGCCAATTAAAAAGTAATTTATTAAAACAAATAAACAATGCACATTTAAAGAAATGAATACTAAACTTCAGGCACAATCCGAGAGTAAGAAACTATAAAGAAAACCAAAAATAAACAACAAAAACTATATGAAATTTCTAGAAATGAAAAAATAGAATTAACTGAAGACTAAAAATGGTTTAAGCATCTGCTTTAAAAAACTTACTTAACACTCTGTAATGGTTCCACATCATTCACAGCAGAGTGAACTTCTTCCAGTGGTCCTACATGATAAAGTATTTATCACCCGGCCACCCTCTGCTTCTCCCATATCCCTCTCGCTTGGGTTCTTTGCTGCATGGGTTCTTTGCTGTTTGGGAGAATATATCTCAAGGCTCCTGTTTTAGGCCTTTTTCTCAGGCTATTCCCCCAATCCAAAGTGTTCTTCCTCTACATAGCAACATGGCAAACTCTTACTTCCACAAACACTTTGCCCAAGTCTTGTTTTCATTTAGGAACTCTTTTACCTACTGTATTTAAAATTGTATCTGCCCTCAACATTTTTAATTCTTGTGCCCCTCTCTCTACATTTTATTTTTTCATAAAAATTATCAACCTTTAAATACCACATAATGTACCTTTTATGTGAATTGTCAGTCTACTACACAAGAATGTGAGCTCCCTAAAGGCGTAACCTTTTTATCTTTTTTCTCAAGTCTCTAATGCCTGCATAGACTAGATGACCAATAAATATGATTAAATATAGTGACTTTAGTAAATTTGAATAAATTTTGGAGGAAAAATCAAAGAATTTCCCTTCATAGCTTCCATTCCCTCCCCTAATTCTATTGATAGAGAATTGGGGGAAAAATGAAGTTTGAGGAGAAATTTAAAAACATACACAATTTTGGAAAGTGAAATGGTATAGTGAACATAGCTGAACAGAAGGGGATTGTGGATTGAGCATTTGAAATAAAAATATTTAGCCCTATTTGAAATTTTCTTCAAAACTATTTTGTTTCTAGTATACACATGTAAAAAATATCATGTCCAAGTCAAACTGGGGTTGGGCTTTGGGTAGAGAAGGATGGCAAAGAGGAGTGATGGAAGGGAATGAAGGGTCCCCATAAAGAATGATGGTTATAATGGCAGCCACAGAATTTGGATAGTAGTGACTCAAGGGCTGAAGGCCAGACTATGGGAGGGATACACAGTGAGAAAAGGAGGAAGTCAAAAGTTTGAAGGTAATATCACAACTGTTAAATGCTCTTGAGTTCATGCTTAAATATACATATAGATGCATTAAATACCCTGAGAAATTGCACAAAATATTAACCATCATTTATCTCTGAGCGGTAGAACTCTAAAGATGTATATACCTGTGGGTGTGTGTGTAGTGTTAGATTTTTGTCTCTTTGTGCCTATATTCAAAATGGCCTATACTGATACATTAAAGAATTTATCATTAAAGGTAAATTGTCTTTTTCTTACATAAAAATAAAATACTTTCTATATATTAGCAATAAATGATTGAAATTTGAGATTAAAATACATGATCATTTACATTAGCACCCCTAAAATGAAACAGGTATTAATTTAGAAATATATGCACAAGATTTATGTAGAAAAAAATAAACTCTGATGAAAGATATCAAATAATGAAATGAAGAGAGAGAGACTCTATGTTCATCGATTAAAGGACTCAATATTGACAAAGATGTCAGTTCTTCTCAACTTAGTCCTGTAGAGTCAACAAAATTACAATCAAAATCCCAGCAAGTAATTTTATAGATGTACAGTGTGGAGAAGCAAAATCCCACAGAAGTCACCACAACATTGAAGAGAAGAAATAAATTAGAGAATTCGCACTGACTTCAAAATGTATTGTAAAGCTACAGTTATCCAAGAATTAACAAAAAGACCAATGTAAGAGCGTAGAAAGCCCAGAAACAGACTCACACGGTATAATCCACAGATCTTTGACAAAAGAGCAAAGGCAATAAACTGGAGCAAATAAAGTCTTAGTTTGTTTTTTGAGACAGAGTCTCATTTTGTCACCCTTGGTAGAGTGCTATGATGTCACAGCTCACAGTAACCCCCAGGTCTTAGGCTAAAGCAATTCTTTTGCCTCAGCCTCCTGAGTAGTCAGGATTACAGGCGCCCATCACAACGTCCAGCTATTCTTAGAGATGAGTCTCACTCTTGCTCAGGCTGGTCTCCAACCTTCCAGCTCAGGCAATCCACCCGCCTCGGCCTCCCAGAATGCTAGGATTATAGGCATAAGCCACCGTGCCTGGCCGCAAATACAGTCTTTTCAACAATGGCACTAGAACACCTGGACAACCACATGTAGAAAACTAGTCACAGACTTTACATTGCTCACAAAATTTAACACAAAATGAATCATACACAAAAATAGAAAGTACAAAATTATACAGTACATAGAAAATAACAAGGGGGAAAGTCTAATACACTTTGAATATGGACAAGACTTCACATACAGTATCACGGGTATGGTCTGTGAAAAAATAAAGATCCATTGGGTTTCATTAAAATTCAAGCTTTTGCTCTGAGAAAAGACAGTGTCAAGAGCGCACAATGGCAAGCCACAACCTGGGAGAAAATATCCTCAAAGCCATGTGCAATAAAGGACTATTATCCAAGTGCACTTGAAACTCAACAGTAAGAAAACAAACAACTCAATTAAAAACAATAGACAAAAATACTAAACAGACACCTCACCAAAGAAAATATACAAATGGAAATAAGCATATGGAAAGATACTTAAATCATTAGCAATGAAATACTAATAGCAATGAATACTAACAACATTTTCGGGATGCTGAAAATCCATTTTATTCTTTTTTTTTTTTAGCCAGGGCTGGGTTTGAACCTGCCACCTCCAGCATATGGGACTGGACTGGCGCCCTACCCTTCTGAGCCACAGGTGCCGCCCCAGGAATGCTGAAAATCCAAAATACCTACACTACAGAATGTTGTCAAGGAAGTGAAGAAATAGAATATTTCATTCATTATTGGATGAAATGTAAAATGCTACAACCACTTTAAAAAACAGTTTGGGGCCAGGTACAATGGCTCATACCAATAATTCTAGCACACTAGAAGCCCAAAGCCAGTGGACTGATTGAGCTCAGAAGTTTGAGACCAGCCTACATAAGAGCTAGACCTCATCTTTAAAAATAGATGGGCATTTTAACAAGTGTCTATAGTCCCAGCTAGTTGGGAGACTGAGGCAAGAGGATTACTTGAGACCAAGATTTGAGGCTGCTGTGAACTATGACACCACAGCACTCTACCAAGGGTAACAAAGTGAGACTCTGTCTAACACACACACAAATAATAAATAAAAAACAGTTCGGCAATTTTTTATGAAACTAAACAATCTTCTATATGATCAAGCAATTGCACTCTGGTATTTAGCCATATCAGTAACAAACTTATGCCCAAATTTATGTACAAAAATCTGCACATGGATGTTTACAGTAGCTTTACTCCTAATTGCTAAGTCTTGGAAGCAAGCAAAGGATTCTTCAGTAGTTGAATGGGTAAACTGTGTTATATACAGTCAAACAATGGAATCTTACTCAACACTAATAAGACATGAGCTACCAAGCTGTGAAAAGTCATGGAGGAAATTTGAATGTGTGCTAGTAAAGAATGTAGCCAATCTGAAAAGGCTATGTACTGCATGATTCCAACTAAAGTACATGTGACATTCTGGAAAAGGCAAAACTGTAAAGATAGCAAAAACATCAGTGGTTGGTTACCAGGAATTGGAGAGAAAGAGGGTTGACTAGGTGGAGCACAGAGAATATTTAGGGCAGGAAGACAATCCTGTGTGATACTATAACAGTAGAAACATTTGCCAAAATGCATAGAGTATACAACAGCAAGGGTGAACCCTAATTTCAACTGAGCAACAACAAAATATCAATGTAGATTGACTGATAGGTGCAAATATATCCCTCGAGGCAAAAGATTGATAGTGAGGGAGGATGTAGGGGCGGGGGCGAGGAGTATGCAGTAGTTCTCTTTTCCTGCTATTCAGTTTTTTCAAGCACAAAGTATGCTCTAACAAGTGTGGCCTTTTTTCCAAAAAATGAAATAAAATGTCTAATTTAATTGGGTATAGCATTCCTACTGATTTATAGTTTCATGATAAGTACATGTAAAATGTGACTTGATCATTTTTATTCGTAATTCCTCCTACTTATTTTGCCATCTAAGAAGTGAAAGTAACTTTAGACTCTATTTTAAATTAAATATTGATTTTCTCATAATATTTAGGTCCAGTTACCATTTAGTGTTTCAAACTACAAAAAGAAAAAAATGTTTTAAGCAAAGTTTTACCCTTTTTCTATTTTTTCTTCTATCATTTCTTTTTTTTACCTCCTCCTTAAATAGTAAAGTGATTCATGAGAGTTTTACTTTTAACTTTCAATTTTAACTTAACATTAAAATTGCTAATGTAAATATATACAGTAGTATATTTATACAAAATAACATGTAGTGTGATTTCTTTTTCTTTTAGATATTTTAAACCAATGGTTCTCTGTATTTTTCTGTTTAATCATTAGAAAAATTAGAAGCAAGTCTTTTCTATCACTTTTTATTTTGCACTTCCAGTTATCATCAGTATATTTTAATCAGGATATTTCACTATACTGATGATAACTGGAACTCATACCCCGGTACCTTTAATGAGAAAATTATTGCTATTGCTATTTTACAAGTTTTGTTTGTTTTTAAAAATTTCTGCACAAATGTGCTGTCCATGAAAAAACCTGCCAATGAACTTCACAACTGGAGGTGGGGAGAAGCGTGTTTAAATACTTGCAGACTAGAAAAGAAGTATAAATTATTCTGAATTATGTGCCATATGCCAAGGTCTTTATTTATAAGTATGCTCAAAAAAAGATTCATTAACCTCGCAAAGCTATAAAAACTTTCATCAGTTAAAGTCCTAACTGCACAGTACTGAAAATGTGAACAGGATTTGAAACATGGATGTTTTGCATATTTTTTGCAATCATTCTGAGATATATTCTATTTGGTTTACCTCACAAAAAAAGTCAATTTATGTCATCAAAAGAATGCATAATTAAACAGCTCTCTATATCATTATATCTTCTACCATCACTTTGAATTATGCACAAAATATTACAATAGTAAGACAAAAGAAATGGAGAGAAGAAATGCTCTCTACCTTTTGATGGACCTAGATGTTTTCTGGCAAGATTAGACACAATTATTAATTTATTCATCACATACCTAACGTCTGGAACTTATGTTCTATGTTCTAAATGTAAAAAATATAAAGACATGGTAACACCTTAAGGGTTCCATAATCTAGTTGGAAAAGCAGGAATATAATATTTGAGTAAAAAAAAATCTAAAACATATATGTGCAGGCCATAATGTTTAGATATTAAAAAAAAAACATGAAAGATCAGAGGCTCTGTATAAAGGAGAGATGGAGATTTAAGGCATAGAGAATTTGGCAAAGCACCAGTCAAATGTGTTCAGGAAATGTAAAATAATTTCATGGAGTTGGTAGATGTGTATCATGAAAAAGAAAGCTGAGAAATAAAATGAGAGATATTTTTAAGGTACAAATTACAAAGGCACTTAAGTTCCAAATGGCTTTAAGCAAAATTGAGACTATGCATTTTAAAGTATCTATTTTAAAGAGATACTGATGTAGGAAGTTTGAGAAATGGTTTCATAGGGGACTAAATCTTTGTAGGATGATGATTGGGTCATACAAATTAGCTAGAAAAAATAATAGATGATCACAAGCTCACCACTAACCCATCTCTTTGCTTTTATGAATAAGCTTTAGAGGTTACCTAATTAAGATGCTGCCTATACTAGAATTGCCAGATAAAAACATCAGTAGTTAAATTTGAATTTCAGATAAGCGTTGAATACTTTTTAGAATAATTATGTTATGGGACATAAATAGATAGATAGATTCCAGTAGATAGATAAATGAAAATAGAATAGTATTTATTGTTTATCTGAAATTCAAATTAAACTGAGCAACCCTACCCAAAACCTCATCTTAGTTGGGGTGAATGATGCTGCTGCCACTGTGGATCCCAGAAGGACCCCCATTTCTCTAGCAGCTAAATATTTGTATTTTGGCAAATGAAGGATGCCAAATCCGTATCTAAACACTGAAGTATAACATGTTGTGGGAAGGTATATATCTAGAAGACAGGATGTATTTTCTGTCTTCTGCAAGAAAGAGCAAATACAAATAACTCTTTTACAAAAGAGAATCTTCAGCCCACTAGAAGTTACAAATTCCTATATGAGTACGCTGATTTTCACTATGTGTTTCCTATGTGGGTGACATATATAGAAACACTTTGCAAGAATTGGTACAGATTATTTATTTGTTTATATTTTGGTGAGGCAAGACAGTGAGTATAGTCTATGGAACCAGATTACTGTACCTGAAATGTTCATCCACTAATAAGAAAACTACTTTAGATAACTGTTGTAGCATTAGTAATTCCCTGTGAAGCTCTTAGAAGAGTGCCTGGAACCTAGTTAGTATTCAATAACTGTTAGCTAACTTATTAACATCTTGATAAATATTTGAGTAATTGGGGTGTCTAAAGAAACTCTAGGTACCAGGAAAGTTGAGCATGAGGCCATTGATGTTTGCACTATTCACTAATGGGAGCCAACAAAATTCTGGATTTACCTAAACAATTATAATGGAGCTTTTAATCACCTGGCTCCAAAAGTTTCATTTGACATAGAGATACATTTCATTCAACTAACTTACGGAATCTATTTAGTAAATAAACCAACTTAATAAATCACATAAAAACTATGGTAAATTGCAAAAGTCCAAGATGGTGCCATTACTAGCTTAATGTTAAATACTAAATTTATTTGTTATTGAATAATAAATGACCGATACATCATTCAATAGCCAGTTTGAAAATAAAGTATATATTCATGTTAAAAATCATGTTAATATTACTGAATGTTTCCAAAGTGGGTAAATGAAAACATATTTACTTCATAGAGCCTAGCGCCTGAAATTTCAGAAATTTTTGATCTGGGGTTATATTGCACATGTGTGTATGTATTTCACTGGCTCAGGTCGTACTTCAGCTTAACTCTGCAACCAATCTTAAATGTAATAGATGAAGAAACTTGAAAGGGCCGAAAAATCCATTTCCAGAACATACATGCAACAAGTTTGGCCTCGTATTTCTCTCTTACTTATCAAAAGACATTCATGTAGCAGGGAATATTGGCTCACGCCTGTAATTCTAGTCCTCTGGGCAGCCAAAGTATGTGCATCACCTGAGCTCAGGAATTCAAGACAGGCCTGAGAAAGAATGAAACCTTCCAAATTTCTATTAAAAACAGAAAAACTATTGGTTGCCTGTAGGTCCAACTGCTTGGCAGGTTAAATCAAGAGGATAACTTGAGCCCAAGAGTTTGAGGTTGTTGTGAGCTGTGATGACATCATGGCTCTCTACCCTGGGTAACAGAGTGAGACTCTGTCTCAGAAAAAGAAGAAGAAAAGACATCCATTTAACCCCTTAAGCTTGTTTTCCATGAGACTATGTCTTCTTGTAATAGTGTAAGTTTATGGGGAGAAAATCTACATTATGAGAAAAGATGCATTCCTAAAAGTAAAGGATATTTAGTCTGAATCTACTGTCATCTTAATATTAGGTTTATATTTTTTTGATCTATATAATAAAAGTTTAATTTTTTTTCCATTTTAAATTTCCTACATCTTATATTTGTTTAACTTTGCTGCCTAAGTCATCTGGATAATTATAATCCTCTCTTACATATTTTTATCTCAGTCACAAAGCACTTGAACGACGTGGGCCTCACTTATTTAATAGGTTATAACCTTAAGACTTTGACCCGAAAGTTTTTATGTTAATGCTGCTGCTTATCCCAACAAGGCCCTGGAAGGGCCACCTTATTTCTGGTAGGCTTTGTAAGATTCACTCCTTGAGATTTTCTTCTAAATAAGGGTAGAAAAAGAGGGAAAAATAATATATAATGTTTCTATAGCTCTGGTAAGTGTGGTCCACTCCTTTTAATTTTCTTCCTAATGAAGAAATGTTGAGCTTAATGAGAAAGTTATCTCGATTATAACTTTATTCTCAGTGCTCTGTTAGTATTGGACATCTCTTCACTAAAACTGGTGCTACTCTCAGATTAGATCCTCAGATTAGCTATTCTAAAGCATGTTTTCATATTGCCTGAATAACTTTACGAGCTTTTAAATATAACAGAAATCTGTATAAAACCAGCACCCGGTTTTCAAACACGTTGGCATCATATTTTACAAATATTTAGGCTCATATCCTTTGCCCATGAGCATACATCTTTGCGAGTTCAAATGTTCAATTTGAGTTCTTAGTTTTCTCAAGGTCTTCATATTCTTAATCTGTTAAGATTCTAAAAATAGAAACTTTTTAAAATTAATGATAACATAAAAAAAATTTTCTCAGGAATATATGTTGATTTATAGAAACTTAATAAAACCTCATAATATATTTTTTATATAATTATTCAAATATGGCACTAAATTATATAATATTTTGATGATTAAGTCATCATTTACTTTTATCTATGGTAGACAAAAATATTATGTTCCTTAAATTTATATTTTTTTCTCTCTTCCTCCAATGCAATGATGTACTTTTTAGAATATGACCTGAGACTTTTTCATCCAAAAGTAGTAGTTGTTGTAATTAGCTGAAAATGTTCAACAAGATTTGCTATTTTACATTCTTAATAATTCCCAACAAAATAGTCATTATTGTTCCTCTAAACAAAATTCTGATAAAAAAGTTAATCTTATACTAAAATAAATTTCCTTTTCTATTTCTATTCTTTAATGTCACATGTAATTCAATTCATCTCTGTTTAAATGAAAACTGGCTAAAGCAGAACATCCACAAAGGATTATAAGAGCATATCAAAGGTGGCATTAATGACAGTGCCTATAGGAAGAATTCTAATGATGTCAACATTTTTTGTGAAACTAGAAGTAAGAGAAAGGATTCATGATTTATTTATTTAAGGAATTGTAAGTTAGGAATTTAAAGTTGAAAATGTGATTCATTTTTTTCTATTTCTGAAAGAGGTTTGAAGCTCAAAATGTCCAAAGCAAATTTTTATCTTTCCCCTCATAGCTGACATTTCTTAGTTAAAAGAATCATCACACACCCACTTTCATAAATAAAGATTTCATAGATATTCTTGATTCATTTCTGCTCACATCCCACATTAAATTAGTCACCAAGTTCAGCCTATTCTATTTTCTAAATAACTTTACTTGCTATCTACCTTCTTCTCCCCTGCCATTGCTGACCAAGACAGTATTAGCTCTTACCGAACCTGGTGTTCCCTTAACCAGTCCTTCAATCCTGTTCTCCTTTGGTTTATTTCCCTTAGGGCCTCTAGAGTTGCCTTTCTAAAACAGATATGCCTGTGTTGGTTCTCTGTTCACAAACTTTCCATGAGTCCCCCTGGTTTATAAAAACTCAGGTCCTTCCAGTGGTTTTCTAAATTACTCCTCCTGGCTTCAAACTTTATAATCAGTTCTATATCCCCTCAACCTTGTATTGTTATTGCTTTCTTCACCTTCCCCCACTACATTGTGAGTGTCTAGAACCCAAGAACTTTGTTTTATTCATCTATGTATCCATGAAACAAACACATCATAGTTGTATTCAGTAAACATTTCTATTTGAATTTTTTTTTATTAAATGATAGCTGTGTACATGAATGCAATTATGGGGTACAGTGTGGTGTATTCATATACAATTTGAAATATTTTCATCAAACTGGTTAACATAGCCTTAGTGTCATTTTCTTAGTTATTGTGTTAAGACAATCATATTCTACTCTTAGAAAGATTCACTTGCACCCTTCTAAGATAAACCATAGAAGTGATCCCTCCAATCACTCTCCCTCCACCCATTCCCCCCTCCCTTCTCCCTCTCCCCTCTGTGTATACGTAGGCTGTTATTAGGTTATAGATTTGATATGAAAGCTATAAATTAATTTCAGAATAGGGCTGTGTACATTGGATACTTTTTCTTCCATTCCTGTGATACTTTTCTAAGAAGAACGCTTTCCAGCTCTATCCATGTGAACATGAAGGATGTAAAATCTCCATCTTTCTTCCCCAAAAATACAATCAAAAGGAAGAATGTTTTTAATAGGTTCAAGGCTCAAAGGCTTAGAAGTCAGAGCAAAGAAAAGAATGGGAAACATCTGAAAAACTTAGAGTAGCTGCACATGGCTACAGTTTAGAGTATGACAGGGGGTTTTGGCAGTATTTGACGCTGCAGTTCTGAGCAGAGGCAAAATCACTATGATCTTAGGCTCTATCTCAGGGCTGGAAACACCATGAGTACACGTGGAGACAAAGGTTCCGATCCTCACTCTGTCATCTGTTGGCTGTAATTTTTTGTAGCTTACTTAACTCATTTTCATCATCTCTCTAATGTTATTACAGTTCAGTTAAAGTTAGAGTCAAAGTAAGTTAAAGTTAGCAAGCAATCATAAAATACCTTAACCGATACCATAGCATTTGGTTATGGCTTAAATTCAATGTTTTGATGAAGAAAAAAATATATCTCTTTTAGCGTAAGTCTGCTGATAGGACTTTTCTGTAGTCTTGCTCACACCACACCAATTAAGTATCACCTACAATTTTCCATCTTAGTTTCTTTAAACTGAGTGAGAACTTAGACATTTGTGAAGCAATCTGTCTGCACAATCTTTATTTATTTTAATTAATCTTTATTATGGTTCTCAGTACTTTAGAGTCAGTGCACAAAAACATAAAATTCAAAGAAATGCTTTTTATTGACCCATTTTTATCAGTCCCTGCTCCCAAATATCCCACTTAATGTTTATAGAAAACAACTTTGTATGGGAATGTTCATCATTTTTAATTGTAAGTTAAATTAATTATATAATTTCAAACAATCAAGTTATGTTTTTAGCTGTTTTTACAGTTATGGTTTAACCTGACCTTAAAACGTTTGGGATATAAGTAAACTGATTCTTGGTAGTACTGAACTTGACCTTTCGGTAGCGAAGGTAACACTCTTCAGCACTTCGGTATTAGAAAGTAGCCTAATGGTATTAAATGCCCAGTGTGTGATGAACATTCTCATCCTGTTTCACTAAGGGGTGGAGAATATCAATTAATATACAGAGTCCTCTGGGTAAAAGATGTCCAACTGGGTTCTTGGTAACAGCATCTACCTTATAAAGTTTATGGAATGGTTTAATGAGATTGCACTAAGCCTGATTAAATAAATGTTAAAGACATTATTTTCAGTTCATATTTAGTATCTTTTACCTCTTAATAGAAGAGATTAAAAATCTGTCTGTTGTACTTGTTTCTAGGTCAACACAAGCCCATACTGTGTTGCTAAGGGAATTAGTAAAAACAACTCATTGCAGAGGTGTCATCCTTCCAGCCCATGGTGTATGTGTGTGGGTATGTTTTTGCATGAATTTGAAAAAAAGTGTTTCTTATTCCAGAAGCAGATTCTGGCAGCTGGCTTGTGGGCTGAATGTCATTCTCTTATGCTATTGGCTGGTTCTTTTGTATGGCAAACAGCCAGAAAGGCCATACGCTGGAGGTCAGGATCACAGCTTCAGTTCTGCAGAAATGAAGACGTTTGTGTTCCAGCGCATCTCAGAGTTTGTGAACTGATCTGCCGAGGTCAGCGTGATCTGGCCTTTCCTATTCGGAGAGAACAGTCCTTGCTTCTTTCAGGTGATTGGATCTATTCTCTTCATTTCCTCTCTGAGTTTCTGGTTTGTGGGTCTCCATCAGCATCTACGCTGGAAGTGCACATTGTTGAGGAAGGATCTTTTATAGTTCTGTCTGAGGTGGAAGGGATGGGGACCGGGTGTTTGTGCGGGAAGAGTTTCTGGTTCACAAGAAAGTACATCCATATGCATGAGATGTTCTCCTTCAGACAGGATGACAGAAGAGAAGGAAAAATGTGGACTAAATATAATTTTCTCATATTTCTCTTTCTTGGATAGAGAATTGAATAGCTTAATCCTGCACCATCTATTGCACAGTTTACACATTAACCAAAGCAGAATTTTCTTTTGCTTAGAGGAAACTACCCTTTCTTTTGGTCCCTCTCAAATGTCACAGATTTCATGAAGCAAAAGATATTTAAATTAAAACTTGGAGATTCAGCCATCCTCTTCCTTGGATTTCCTGTTGGTATTGAATGCAAACTTATAAAATATCAAGTGGAGTATTTTTATCACTTGGAAATAATATACATATGAAATGACAGGTTGGTTGAATTCATACTGGTGCTTAAATGATTTTTCCCCTAGAGTCCTTAATAAACAAATGTCCTTCAATGGACAACATGCTCCTCTCTCTTGAGCCCCTCTGCTGCTGAATACATTTTGATTCATCATGGGGTTCGTTGATGGGGGCTATTCATACCCAGGCTACATGAGGGACAGACTGTTGTTTACTCTGCAAAATTATCAAGAAAATGCAAGGTCTAGCCCCAAGTCCTACACCCCTGGCGAGGAGATGATATTTATGAACTCTTACCCCATAACAAACTATAAAAAAGGCTTTTAATTAGATTAGGGAAAGTGGGTAAAAAAACACAGATATGCTGGTAAGTGCAGAATTGCTAAAAGAACCAAAGCAATCAGTGAAAACCAGAGGGATATACAGTATATTTTAGCTGGATAAAATATTTGTAATTTTAATTTTTACAAGTCTAAGAAAATAAGTACACTGTAAACCATTTTTTAGTTCTTATCTTTATCTTGTCTAACATGATGCCAATTTTATTTTTTTCTGAAAATATTTCCTAATCTGCTTATCCAGAAATAATAATATTGCTCCTTTGAATGCTCTCTGTTAAGGTACTTACATCTGGTAGCTTAATTAGATTAATTTCTGAACATAACTTTCCTACTAAATTGTAAGATTCTTGAAGGCAGGGACTGTGCCTTTCCAAACCTTGCCTTCAGAGCATTTCCAGAGAAGTTTAACGTGTAAATGAAGGAACAAATGTGTGTTGTGAAATACGATGTCAGCATTTTACTCACCTGCTCCTGAGCACTGTGAAGATAAAGAGCCCCAGGGCAGGTCTGTCACAGATGACATAAACTTTTAGAAAATCTTAAAAATGTCACTGAAAAAATGATAAATAGAACGTAAGGTTTATGTTTTAACAAAAATATGATGACAACTGAAACTCATTAAGCTCACCAAGTTAATTTGAAATGACACAACTTGAGATGGTCTTTTGTTAAGAATTTAAGATATTACAGTCTCTGGCAGGAGGTAGACAGGCCACAGGAAAGAGCATAGAAATTGCATCCTTTGTATTAACCTGGATGGAAGTGGAACATGTTCTTCTTAGTAAAGCGTCAGAAGAATGGAGAAGCAAGAATCCCACGTACTCAATTCTGACATGAGGAGAATTAATGACCAAGGACATGGTGGGACTGGGGGAGGGCGAGAGCAGAGAAAAGGTGGGAGGGAGGTGGAGGGTCATGGTTTGTGATACACCTTTTGGGGGTGGGACACAATTATAAGAGGGACTTTACCTAAGAAATGCAATCCATGTAACCTGTTTCTTTGTACCCTCAATGAATCCCCAACAATAAAATAAAATAGGTGATGTATCTTAGGCACTGGGGGGAGTTCTGTTTGCAGCTCACTGAGAGGAAGGGTTGACAGATGTATTCATGCTGTTTTACAAGGGGTATATATTTCCACTGAGAAGGAGAGGAGATAAAGTGCCTAGGTCAGTTTGATCGTTTATGGTCAGGGATAATCTTACTCCTCATGTGATCAGAATGTTGTGGTCCAGTCACTTACATATCACCATTACTGGCCAGATAATTCTTTTTTTTTTTTTTCTTATTTTGTGACAGAGCCTCAAGCTGTCCCCCTGGGTAGAGTGCTCAAACATCACAGCTCACAGTAACCTCTAACTCCTGGGCTCAAGCAATTCTCCTGCCTCTGCCTCCCAAGTAGCTGGTACTAAAGGCACCCACCACAATACCTGCCTATTTTTTGGTTGCGGTCATCATTGTTGTTTGAGGGGCCTGGGCTGGATTTGAACCCACCAGCTCAGGTGTATGTGGCTGGTGCCTTAGCTGTTTGAGCCAATTCTTATAGGAGGGTTGAAGAAATTCTCTCTTGCCAGCCCCACTGCAGGAGCTCAGCTCTTTACCAGGAGACTAGCAAATGGTGGAACGGTTTGGGTTTTATCTCAGTGAAGGCTAGTTAGTTACTAAAGCAGAACTAAATCAAACTTATATAAGAAGAGGTGGGGGTGCTTGTTAACCTGGTCCCAGGGGACCCAATGACAGAAGCTATACTTGGGACTCCAGAGGAAAGGCGCATGAGCTGTCAGGATCTGGGGACACCACTGCACTGATCACTGATTGTGTGTGTGCGTGTGTGTCTCTGTATGTGTCTTTGTGCATGTGGTGTATATGTGTGTCTCTATGTGTGTATCTGTGTGTGCATATGTGTGTCTGTGTGTGTGCATGTGTGCATCTCTGTGTATGTGTGTCCGTGTGCGTGTAATTCATAGTTTTTCATCTTGGCTTCTTACTTCAACTCTGCTTGAATTTTTCTCTTCTTTTCTGGGCATATGATGTATGACAGTTTCCTTACTGCCAAATTTAGATCAATTTGACTTAAACAGTAAATTCAACATTTATTTCTAATTGTCTCCAAGTTCTGGGTGGGAGAATGTTATGAGACAGCTTTGTGCACACCTTGTCCAATCAAGTACAGTTACAGAACTGGTGTCACATATTTGCTAGACTTTTGATATAAATTTAATAAGATTTTCCCACTTTGCAAGGCCTGCCAGTCTCACTGGTCTCTCCTTGCTCAGGGAAAACGTGCTCCAGAGGAAGGTGCCAAGATATGGAGACTCAAAGTATAAATGAGGGACAGAAAGATGATAGAGTAGGTGATAATTTCCTTGCTATCCTCTACACTGCCATCAATTCACCATCCAGTCATAAGATCTTTGTTTCTGTTTATTTCTTCAGGTGTCTACTGAGTTGTAATCAGCAGGTCTCTCTCCTCCCCAACTCAGTGTCTCTCAGACACGGGCCATAAACCTCTCTTTGACAGATGCATCAATGCCTAGTTAGCCACAGTAGAATAACCAATTTTTCACATTTTAACTAGTCAAGGAAAAGCCAAACTTTTGGACTTCTTTTGAAACATCCAGAAGAAAATATAAAAATAAAGTGAAATACAAAGAAAGATGTGATATGAATCTCTTCTTGAATTGCTAGAGAACAATTCCTTTTCCTTGCATCACAGTCGGATTAATTTTTTACTTTCTCTATTTTTAGGTAAACAGTAGCTGAAACGCATCCGTATGTATACAGACACACGTGAACATAGACACACCCCTCAAATGGAATTCTAAGTGCAAATTCCTATTACATTTTTAAGTATAATAGCCATTGGTTAGGCTTTACCTAAATAAAGATGATTTAACCTATAAATCATCTAGGATGACCCTCAAAGCTGGTTTGAAAGATAAGGTGATTATAGTTGAGAAAGACTAAACCTAAATCACACTACAGAATTGTAATTAGACAGAGAAAAGTTTCTATTTAAAACCACCCCTGCATGCCATGTGTTGGGCGTGGTGGCATAATTTGCAACCTTGCTGCTGCTGCTGTGAGTGTGTTATTGTAGTCCTGACTACAATAGGTGTTGTGAGATGCATCGTGGCCCCAGGATATATTGAAGTCTTAGCCCTTAGTGCCTGAAAATGTCACTTTCTTTGGAAATAGGGTTGTTACAAATACAGTTAGTTAAGATGAAATTCACTGGAGGAGGTTGTGCCCTTAATCCAATGCTACTGCTGTTCTTATGAGAAGCAGAGAAGAGAGACAGAAGTCAGACACACGTGGGGAGAATGCCAGGTGAGGATGGAGCCAGGATTGAGATGTCTTGATGCCAAGCCAGGGGACACGAATTGCCAGCAAACCCCCAGAAAAGAGGAAGGTGCAGGGAAGGATCATCCTCTGAGGCTTCAGAGGAGTGTGGCCCTGTGACACTGTGATCTCAGCCTTCTCACCTCCAGACCAACACAAGAGTAAGTTCCTATCGCTCTCAGCCACCAAATGTATGGAGCTTTGTTTCTGTGGCCCCAGGAAACTAATGCAATATGTTATAGAAGAGACCATGAGCCCCGAGTCATTTCCAACTCTGTGTAATTATTTTTTATGTGTATATCTTGAAGGGTGGCTTTGGACATATTACTTCTCATAGTTAATGATGAGCATTTAGATCAAAGATGGCAATGTGGAAAGAGGAGATGACAAGATAAGATGGGAAATTGAAAGGGGCAAAGTAAACCGGCAAGGTGGTTTGAGGTTGAGGAGGTGGGGGCAGCTGGCAAGAGAGTGCCGGTCAGTACTGTAGTAAGGCAGCGTCTAACACGGGCAGTTCTTTAGTAAGGGGGGACTCTGCATTCATGAACTTGCCTATTGGCTAAAATCTACTTGTAACCCCCAAATAATTACTAAAGGTGTTTGGGGGTGCTTTGTGTAAATGTGCAGAATGGAAAAGGCATTGAGTCACTGGGTGATATGTCTTACAAAGAAAATAGATATGTTAGATAAATTTAAATCAATCCTGAGTTACAGTACCATTGGCTGTGTGTTCAATATTAATGAATCAACTAAATATATAAAATAAGATATCTTCAAAAAGAAACACACAGAAAAAAAGGTTATTTCAGGTGATGATGTGTAATGACCAGATGTTTGTAGGAAACTGACCTTTATCCCCCCTAGGAACAATGGCTGAATATTGGTAAGTCAGTGTTTTGACAGTGTGTACAGAACATAACTACTGTGAATTTCAGGAATCAACTATATGGTATTTAAATTTGTTTTTGTCTGTGGTGTGGGGATGTAACCTCTTCACCATGATTCATAAACCTTCATTAGAAATTCAGTTGCGCACTTGTATCTGTGGTTTATTTGTGGTGTTGGCATAGTTGTCATTAGCATTTGGGTAATGTAATCCAGATGTGTCTGATTCCCTTTGCTTTGACATAATTGATTCCTGTGGTAAATTTTAAAGGCGAAACTGGTTCAAGTTTACGATAGGTCCACCAAGAACACTTAACCTGAGATTAATTATGCCCCAAACATTATTTTTATCTGGACTACTGTAATTTGATTGCAGATATCCCACCAGTACTGTGCACTCACTATGTAAACTTCTTGTGAATAGATCTAACCCCTTATTAAAACTACAAATAACGTGAAGGAAGAACCATGTCAATTCATCTCGTTGTCTGTCCCACCTACCTCAGTAGCAGGCATGAAGAAGAAACCAGATTATTTTAATAATAAAACCTGATTTTATTTTTGCATCAAATCTTTATTGAAATGATCCTTTAAGACTTACTTAAATGGTCCTTTATTGCAGGGAAGGAAATGAGTATAGCAATTAAAAGCTCAGGTTCTGGAGTCAAGAAGACCTGCCTTTAATTCCTAAATGACATGACCTCATACAAACTTGTTAAGTCTCAGTCTAAGTATCCTTGTGTGTAAAATATTGACAACACTAGTACCTATCTTATAAAGTTGCGAGTATTAAATAAAACTTATACCTGATTCCCTCGGTATAGTATCCCACACGCAGTATTATATTAGTGAATACATAATAATAATAGTAGACATGGCATTATTTGTATAAATGCTAGTGGGGGGTATTAGTTGCAAGTTATGGTGCCTGCAGGGTGGGGAGCAGAATAGGACTCATCACAGTCAAGCTGGCCGTATGGCGATTACAAATCTGCATGTGATCTAAAGCATCCCTGGAATCCCTTTTGTGACTGCCTTCAGTAACACTACCCTTTACTCCCAGAAACAGCCAGTGCATAATACCTAAGAGCATATCATTGGCACACCGGCTTCCATGGGGTGTCCAGTCTTGCAGATCACCCTACCACTCAAGGTGGAGACAAAGGGCAGAAATGTAGCCACTGTCCTTGTAGAAGGTCAGGGCTGGTTTAGAATTCCTCTTGTTGCAAGATTTGACCACAGCAAGACTCTGTAGGAATGATTATTTTTTAATTCATTCATCTGAAAAACATTTCATGAGTGCTTACATCCTGTCATTCACTGTTCTAAGCACCGAAAGTCCACCAGTGTCTAAAGCAGACAAGGCTCCTGTACTCACAGAGCTTGTATTCCAGTTCAGTAGTCTGACAATAAAGCATGAACAACATAGATAAGGTCAGCGTGACGGGGAGGGATGGGTGTGGTAAGGATCAGAGAAGGTCTGCAGAGATGAATTCTGAACTAAGACCTCAAAAAGAAGATGGCAGCCAGAAGGGGATATGGGCGTGAGAGCAGCCTATGCAGGGAGGCCGAGGAGAACAATGTTTGGAGGAGACTCAACTTTGTCTTCCAGGGACAAAGTGAAAGCCATTGTAGCTAGAGTGTCGTGAAGAAACAAGACTGTGTAGGAGTGGAATTAAAGAAATTGGCAGAGCCAGGTAATGTAAGACATTCTAGGCTGTGACAATGAGTTTTATTTTCCTCTAATTTCAGTAGAAAGCTATTGAAAGAAAGTGAAGAAATTGGACTTGAGTTAAAAACTCAATTTAGTTTCATTTTATAGAGAATGGATTTTAGGAATAAGGTTGGTAAAAAAAAAACACAGAATGAGAGAAATAATTCAGAAGTTATTGCAGAAACTCAGGAGACACATGATGGTGATTTGGATTTGAGACAGGGCGATGGGAGATAGGAAGAGGCAACCGCAGTGTAGATACACAATGATAAAACTAACAGAAGTTTCTAAGAGATCAGATCAAGAATTGAGAGAAATTGTGGGTGTATTAAGGGAGAGAATATTCATCAAAAAGACAGTTTGGTGGGTTCTGTCAGAATAAGCTTGTAGGAATCTAATAACTAGTGGTCTTGCCTGGAGAATCCCCATGGAGTTTGCCTCAAGTACCCAAGTCAGGAATGGAAGAACAATGTAAATCATGACACAAATCAATCCTCAGATCATGTGTTACATTATTTGACTCCCAATGTGTCCTTTTACCTGATTACCATGCAGAATGTGGGCTGTGGTAGTGGGCAGGATGGTATTCAGTGCTAAATAATTTAGAATAGCTATATAAAGTTTTAGCGTCATTCAGATGTAGACAGGACCTCTATCTAACTCCACAAACATCTCTGTACATTGTTAGAAATGTATGATTCTGACTAAAAGTACTTTTCCACACTATCCTTGTCAGTCTGTTCACACTTGTAAATTAACCTTTTTACTGGATAATTATCACTACAGGGCTGAAGTGCTTCCCTTAGCATCAATAGTCTTCCAAAACCTCTGTAGTGATAATGAACTTCAGGACTGAGCTTTCCCAGGGTGAAAGGACCCATAACAATCCTGGGAAATAAATACTTTTTTTTTTAATGTTCCAAACGCTTAATTACCAAAACATCTGCACTTATTTCTAAGTTCAAGCTAATAAAAGATTTCTCAGCAGGCTTATTTTAAGTTCTCTTTTTTCTTTTCTTGTAACTCCTTCTTTGTCTCCTCATCCCCTTCCCGTTCTCCTTTCTCCACCTCTTCTTCTTTCTTTTTTTTTTTTTTTTTTTTCTGAGTTACTCTCTGTCAGTGAGCTAAACAGACCCCGGATGTGGCCCAACTGTGTGAGACGGCACTTAAATTGATCACACATCTCGTCGGTCTCTCACTTTCCTATGAGCAAATCGTGCATTTCTGTTCTCAGAAGAAGCTGTGATGACACAAACATTCCACATCTCTCAGGCTCTGAGACGGGTGTTCAAACCATTGAGCTCCCCTTGTCCCTCCACCTGGTCAATGGGGATTTTGTTTGTTTCTGGTCATGAGGTGCTAGCAGGTTGCCATTGGAGGACGGTGTCACCTAAAAAGTGTCTCACTGATCACCCACTGACACCCAATATCTTTGATAAAGAGTACTTTCTGCATTCCTAATCTTCTTGGTAAGATTTTCCAAAGCATTTATTAATATATTATAGTATGTTCCTCAAGACATGTTCTATAAGAAGGGATTCCATGGTTAACGTATTTGAGAAATCCTGGATTAAATGAGTTTCTTTATCAAAACTTTCAATAAGCTAACACACTGCTACAATTTCCAAGTTTTTAGATCCTCATATTAAAGAAAGAGGACCATGAAATCCCTTTAAGAAATATCTCATAGGGAAAGTATTCTATTCCCTGTTGTTCCACAGTTATTGAGCTTCCGGTGTCTTATGGAAGAACTAACTTTGAGGGTACTCAAAGGAGCAGTAGGGAGGGCTATAGAAACAGCTTAATCAACTGACTGCTGTCTCCACTGCAGATAGGCACAGTGAGGCCAAAGTGAAAGTGTCTCCCTAGACTTACATTCCGTCACTTACATCAATTTTTTAAAAGAAGTATAACAAGACGGGTTTCCCCAAACAGAAAACTTTGACCCCGAGTGAAGACAAGGCTTACTCTGACTATGGTTGCTTTGATTTCACCATGCTATTCTCTTAGTGTGGCTTAATCTCTTAAAGTTCTGAAGCATCCCTACTAAATTTGCTGTGTGAAGAGTAAAAATTGTTCTCTCTTTTAGATGTGTTGAGAATTAAACTGTGGCATCATAAGAAGCTGTGCAGAAGCAAAAACGCAACATTTATTAAATTTGTACAGGCTGTGCCCTACAGGCCCTGGCTTATTCTGGTCACTATTTATTGTGTTATGCTACAAAGTTCATGTGCCCGAGGGCCAGCTGCTGATAAATTACAGGAACAAAGCCAAGTATGTACCACGGCCATGTAAAGGAGATAAAAAGATCCCATAATCTTATTGGATTTTCAAAAATAATTCTTTCTAGAATAAAGCCCTAGGCAAAAGGAAATATAATAATAAGGAATAAAACTGTCGTGCAATTGACTTTACGAAGATTGCTTGCTCTATAGATCAGCGTCTTAGCCTATGACTCAGGAGTCCTATTGGATCTTGGAAGATACTCTGGTTTCCCCTTAGTTGATTTGCTTTTTCATCCATGAACTTGAGATTCCTGTATGTAATTTTGAGCTTTATTTGATTTTGCGTGAGCCATTAGGATGTTGTCTTGGGACAGTTGTATTTACCACCTATACTGTCCAGTCAGATAGACTGCTGTGGTCTAGATATCTCTAGAAGCTGAGTTAACCAAATAAACATTTATCCATTTTTTAATTATTCAGCAGGTATTTCCTAAGTCCTGTGTGTAGAGCATTTGTCTAGGTGTTTGAACTCCAGATAAGCTAAATGTCTTTCAATGCCATTTTCTGACCTCAAAACACAACTACACAAACAGCTTAAACTTAAGCTATGGACTGGTTTTATTTGGAAAGTTATCACAGCAAACTCTACCTTCAAAAAGACAAGAGGAGAAGGGAAACCTTCAGGGTTAACTTTGATCATTCAACAGGTTCTGCGCTGATAACAACGGTCAGTTTATTTGCTTGATTTGAGCTTGGATATGGCTGCTGCCTGCAACAGAATGTTATGGTCACATCAGAATTTAATCAGTAACTGTTGGAAAACATAGCAACCAAGTCCTGGGTAATTTAACTCACACTATTCTCTTTCTTCCAGATTACATGATGCTGCCTTATTGACTATAGTTTATTGATCTGGGGAATACAGCTGACCCACTGAGCTGTGTCAATGTAATAGTGGTGCTCCAGATAAAAGCCCCTGAATCTTTGCTGTCATGGTCTCTGGACCTGCCTGCTGCCTCCTTATCTTGAACTGCAGTTATTTAGCATTGCCTTTGATTGTGTTATCTATATCAGTATAGTAGAACCTCTGTAAGGTGACCACCCAAGGAACTGTAACAAACTGGTCAGGGTCTAGAGGTGTTTGATATAAGGAGTTAGGCCTATTGTACTGATACATACCTGCAGGGCATGTGTGGTCTATGAAAATGTGGTCAACTTAAAGAGGTGGTTAATATAGGGAGGTGGTCAACTATGGAGGCTCTACAGTATTCTATTAATACTTTTTTTTAAGAGAGTTTTTTTTTTCTTGAAGCCAGAAAAATAATTACAAGATAGAAGATATTATAGAAGTTGTCCAAATTCTCTAAACTTAAATAAGCTCAACAATGATATTCTATTTCCATCAAAGACATTCAGGTTGTTTCCCAGGTTTCTTCTAGTTCCTCTTCTTCCTACGCCTGGGAACTTTCTCTTGGCTCAGTCCCCTGGTTTTTACCTTCACGCTGTCCTTTGGACTTGTTGACTGATCCTGCTCTCTGGCTCGGTCCTCAACTTTGGGGACTTTAGTGCCGACTCACTACTCGGACTCTACCCACTGCTGGGCATCTTTTGTTGGAGTGATTACTCCAGCTTTTGTTCTTTTGGTTGGGGAAATAAATGGATATCAACTCTGATTCTCCACAGGTAGGATCTGGATGAATAGCTCAAGTAATAGTAACGTGTTAATAACTAAATATTATGGTTTGTGATTTAGATTCTTGATATCACTTTCCCAGTTTCTCCCAATAGACTCAAAACAGCTTAAAATATGGATCAATATGTTCAGATTTGTGTACACATTTTTGAAAAGAACGAAGTAATTAGACTTGAAGTGTGGGGTGGTGAAATACACATGAGCACAGATCCTTATGGAATTCCATTTTAATTACACAAGCAAAATATAAACAAGTACCTTTTTAGAATGGAATAACTCGTGGTTAGTCTTATTTCTGCTGAAGTTTTAAAGAGTGAGCGTCTGTTCATCTTTTAAGGCTTTTCTAGCATTGCCTTCCTGTAAAGGTTTTCCTGACCACGCGGGTTGGATTTCCATCCCATCTCCACCTCCACCATCCCTGAAGCTTGCTTTCCCCTCATTGTTTCTGCCATAAAGCTTGGTACGTTTATTAACGAATCTGCCAGTCATACCATCCTAGGGAATATAGTCTTTGAAGTAGTAGCCATATCTTATGTGTTTCTTTATCCCAAAAAATCTAATATAAAAGAAGGCACATAATAAAGTTTTAAAAATAAATTTTTGAGCATGTCAGAAAAATATTTTCAGGTTGATTTTTTTTAACTCATCACTAACCACACCTGAGTTGACCATTAATTCAACTCACCATTATGAAATTTCTGACTTTACTATTGTTCTTCCATTTTTATTTATTCTAAAACTATGCTCTTTTTGGCCTAAGATTAAGAATCTATATTAAATATATTATATAAATTGAATTTATGCATACAGTCTAGCACTGATCAAGGAGAGAGGATGTTTGGCAGAAGGAGGGAGGGCGGGAGGTGGCATCTCACCTAATGTGTACAATGTGAGGGTGTATAAAAAGCCCCCTGGATGAGGGGCTCTTCTGCAAATGGAGCTTTACCCTGGAAGTGAGAAAAATGTAACCTGAAAATTGTACCCTCATATTAATTTGAAAAAATAAAAAAATACTCAAAAAACCAACCAACTAACCAAACAAACAACAACAATAACAAAATTAGCACTGATCATTAATTTAATGGAATCATTTAATCATTTAGTCCAACTTGGACCAAATCTGGTTACTAGAAAGTATCAGAAGTTGCTCATTTATGTAAATTTAAGATAGAAAGACTCTCAGAAACTGTTTGATATTGATCATGAGCATTTCAGTTTTACATCTCAGTTGCATGTATACAGTCTATAATTTCAGCATACACATGAATTCAATCACAACTGTATAAACATACTGCCCTCTTAGACAATTTCCAAGGAACCCTTCAATGGCTTTTAAGCAGTAGGCTTTAGGAAAATGTTTTCAAGTTCAATTCTTGAATATTCTCTTCATAAGTAATGTTGATGTTGTTGTTGGTACTTACTGATTTTGATGGATGACAGAGCATGATGGGAATCTTTTATTGAACTCAGTGGCAGTTTGATCAAAGTAATATCTAATTTGGATGCCTTGACTCTGAACATTTTCTAGATGGTGGATAAGTGCCAAACATCTCCAGAGCTGCTCAAATGTAAAGTTTGGTAAAAAGGATCTAATGTGGAAACACTAGGCTCTAAAATTCAAATGTTTTGGACCCAGGCACTGGCATTTTGCTGGTATGATTAGCAAGTGCACCCAGTGAAGTGCTCTTGGGCCTCTAGTATTAAGGTACCAAACTTGAAATATTCCCCCAAGGTCTCAGCACTTTTATTCTTCATCCTCCCTGGGAACTATCACTCACACGTGGATCCCCCTGTTATCGGGTATGACTGTTTCTTCTGCTGTTTCCTCTTCTCAAGCTCTTATTCATCTTTCAGACACAAAAATTCCCCTTCTCCTTGCTTGTGCTAATGTCTCAAAGAATTTGCTTCCAGTTGTGCCGTGTTCCTTTCTCTTATATTTAAAGCTTTTGGGAATATGAGAGGTTTACCCCATCACCTTGTATTCTCTGTAGGAATCATTATAATGTTCTGTGCATACACATGGATTCTCAAAAAGTGTGCATTAAATCTACATGGAGCAATCAGAAAATTGTAAGTTATTTTCCCACAAACAAATCCCCAATCTAAGGAATCAGGACCTCGGTTACCTTGAAACATCCTTCATCCTTAAAATCGTGCATTAGTTTATGTGAGGAGATGGAAGCAGAAACCTGATTTCTGTGCCTGTGTGACACTGTATCCTCGTCAATATGGCCTCATATAATGATCCCTTTGATACTCAGAATAGTCTGTTGAGATGGGCAGGACCAATGTTACTGCTCCTAGAAGTGAGATGGAAAAACTAAGGAAATGGCCCACTCATGCTCTCACTGCTAGTCAACAGCTACGTCAGGGCTCAAACCTAAGTGGAGTGGTTTATTTTACTTTCTCTTATCACACTTCATTCTCCTACAAGAATTCCTTGCAGGTCTAGCACATCCCCAGCCCAGGAAAGCCCTCTCAAGCTTACACAGATTTGTGCAGAGTGAATTGCCCCGCATCTGATCTGTGTCTGCAGGGAAGGCTCTGTGGCTGCAGGGGAGGCTCTGTGTCTGGAGGGGAGGTTCTGTGTCTGCAGGGGAGGCTCTGTGGCTGCAGAGGGAGGCTCTGTGTGTGCAGGGGAGGCTCTGTGGCTGAAGGGGAGACTCTGTGTCTGCAGGGGAGGCTCTGTGTCGGCAGGGGAAGCTCTGCGGCTGCAGAGAGAGGCTCTGTGTCTGCAGGGGAGGCTCTGTGGCTGCAGAGGGAGGCTCTGTGGCTGCAGGGGAGACTCTGTGTCTGCAGGGGAGGCTCTATGTCTGCAGAGGAGGCTCTGTGGCTGCAGAGGGAGGCTCTGTGTCTGCAGGGGAGGCTCTGTGTCTACAGGGAAGGCTCTGTGGCTGCAGAGGGAGGTTCTGTGTCTGTAGGGTAAGTTCTGTGGCTGCAGGGTAAGTTCTGTGGCTGCAGGGGAGGCTCTGTGTCTGCAGGGGAGGCTCGGTGGCTGCAGAGGGAGGCTCTTCTCTCATGGACTGCTTGGTAGCACATACCTGCTGTGGAAAGCACAGACATCAGACATGGATCTATATGTCTTGCATGCCAGTACACATGGGCTGCCAGGTAGAGAGTAAAAATGGGTCAATGGCTCACTTCACTTGATTCACAGTCACTTGAATCTTTGCAAATAAATAACTCAGCTCGAAGACATTTCAATCTTAGTATGTAAGTGATCACTTGTTTGGCTGGGTCACCTGGCCCAAATTTGCTGAAGGACATGCTCATCTTGGACTTAATACATAAGGTAGTCTTGTGAGGAGCTGTATAACTAACTAAACAGTAAATTCTAATCAGACTGCTATAATTTTAAAAGAGAAACATTAGCAGAAATAGGTTGAAAGCAGGAATCCAGTGACATAGTTCCAGGGTCGTATAGCATCCTGAGAATTAGTACACATTGACAATAAATGCAATATACACAACAAACTTGACTTTTATAAAACTAAATTAAAAGACAGAAACTTTAATAGTTTTCTCACTAAAAAATGTGGAATTTCAAGTTTAAAAGAGTTATCTACAGTCAATTTGCTTATCTATCCAGCCTATGCCCAGAACATAGGTTTACTGCTTCTCTATCCAGTGTTTTTTTGAACTATAGCATATAATCTTAAGGGAGTGTCCATTATTTAGTGTACACTGGGGATACGAAGAATATAATTTTTGGCTAGGTACAGTGGCTCACATCTACAATCTCAGCACTCTGGGAGGCCAAGGTGGGGGGATTGCTTGAGCTCAGGTATTTGAGAGCAGCCTGAGCAAAAGTGAGACCTGTCTCTACTAAAACAAACAAACAAACATAATAGAAACATTAGCTGGCATATGGGTGGACATCTTTACTCCCAGCTCCTTGGGAGACTGAGGCAAGAGGATTGCTTAAGCACAAGGGTTTGAGATTGCTCTGAGCTATAATACCACGGCCCTCTACCTCTACCTGAGGAGACAGAGTGAGATTCTGTCTCAAAAACAAGTGTATATAGAAGTTTTCACTTAATAATTTATCATCTAATTAGAAAAGTAGATAACAAGTACACGTGTTTACAAAATCCTTACCCTATAGGATATGCTCAATGATGTGTAACTGTAGGAAAGAACTAAGTGTCCAGGTAACTAAAAGCAAGTACACATTATGTGAATTAAAGCAAAAGAATAATAACCCAGGCAAGGCTAACACAAAAAATATTGAAGATAAGAATGAGAAGCAGGATATAAAAAAATTGGGGTGTATATAAGGTGGGAGGAAGGAGGTTCTTCCAGGCTGAGTCTGACACCAACCAAAGCACAGAGACCTCTTTGATTCAGACAAAGTCTAACGGAACAGCATGAACGCAGCAGAGCACTGGTGCAGGGGAGTGATGGGGGTGGAAGAGACGCAAGAGTCAGAGTTAGACTGAAAAAGTAATATAGGGGCTGGGTGGTGAAGAACGTTGGAGTTTAACAACGTAGAAAATGCAGAATTTTCAAAGTAGTTCTTATTTCGTCTCATTTTTGATAAAGTTTAAAATGGAATAGATTAGATTTTAATCCAAATATCTTCATACTAAGGTTAAGAAACATGGATCTGCATTTTAAAACCAAATTTATTGAAGTACAGCTTATGTATAATTTATGTTGGATGAAGTGCCTCCATTTAAAGTATACAATTTGATGAGTTTTGACAAATCTACATACTTGTAAAACTGCCGCCACAATAAAGATATAGAACGTTCCCATCACACCACTGTGCCCACAAAATAAACCATGAATTCTTGTTGTGATTCTATCACTGCTTAGCGGGTTGATTCTTCATTGGTTCCTTAACTTTTGCAAAGTGGTAAAAGTTTCCTTGTACTAATTTATGTACTATCTAATTCAGGGTTGTTGTGTGGGAAAAAATTACTCAGTGAAGTGCAAATTATTTGAAATGTGCAACGAAAATATAAGACTCTGTGATTCTAAGCTGTATGTTGTTATGGGGAGACTCATAGGACTTTGGAATAGAAGATGGGCTAGAGGCAATCAGGACTAGGAGAAACAGTGACAAAAGTATTGCCGAAGTATGCCTTGATTTGGGCAGGTGCTAATACTAGAGGTGGCTTTAATGTGAACATATAGGGTTGGGCCATATTTATTAATGGAGAAGAATGCCTATTACACAGTGCTCAAGAGGCATAACTCATCACCAAGACTACTACAGTTTATTGTAATAGGAAAAAATGTAATTACACTTTCTCGTGCCTTCTCTCACCTCCATACCACCTTCAAAGAAATAAGTCTTCTACATGATATATACACTCTGGACCTCATTATTGCTATGAAGAATTTGGGTGCTGGGTTGATGACCCTTAGGGGAGCAGGATAAAAGACAAAAGCTTACCTGCCAGGGCTCAGATTGCTTCCACAGCAAGAAGAAGGGGTCCTCACCAGGGAATATAGACTTGTGAGGTCCTGCAGTGCTCTTGGGATGTCTGCTTGGGTAGACGAAGAATGTGGGGGCCCCCATGGCTGCCTTTAACCCACACATCTCATGTCATCTTGGAGGGAGGGAAAGCTTAGTCTTGAGACAATGTAGAGAGAGGAAGTGGAGGATTTTAGTAGCTTCCAACATTAGGACACACTAGGGAGAGAAAAGCACCTAAAAGGATCTGTGAAGTTTCCTCTGTAAGGTACTATGTGAAAGTCTCATGCTACCCCTCTGAAAGTAAAAAAACTTTTCAGAAAGATCTGCATCATTCTTCAAAATTTTGGAGTTAGACTGTTATTTCATAGAAGGGGATGTGGTATTAAATTGTCAAAAAGAGTTTAATACAGTACTTCTTATAAAGTAGCACTTGATAAATGGTAGGAATCACTATTATTTATAGACATTTAAAATTATGTTCAGCTTCTTGAAATTCCATGTTATTTTCCACTGTACCCTTGCACCTTTTATCCCCATGCCCACAATGCCTTCCTACTTACCTATTTTACATATTTATAAATTTGAAACCAATCTTTAAGATCTATGAGTTACCTTATCTTCATTGTAACTGATTTGTTCCTCCTCTGACCCTCCATACTTGCTTGTCTGTTCCTCTCATAGGAAGCATTACCGTAATTCTCTACAGCCACAGATACGTGTTCCAGTTTTGCTCAATTACATGCAATGCTGTGCCTTTTAGGGAAGAATAGTTCCTTATTAACCAATTGGAGAGTGTTTTGTAATAAGCCTCTCACACACCGTTCTTTGTATGTGTACAAATAGCTGTCCCTCGCAGCCTCAGGTCCATCAGAGTTGAACCCTGGCAACAATTACCACGATCTTTCCAAGTTTCCTAGTGTTCCCTTCTGCAGGACCCATGGCCAGGAACTGTATAGGAGTCACAGAACTCCACTTCATTGCTTGTGGTCTCATTCTTAGGTACAGGTTATCTAAGCCAATCACAATAGAAAATCTGTCAGCTATCCCAGGAAAAATAGCAGAAGAAATTATCTGAGCCTTGGGGGAAGTAGATTAGCCATGTATCTGGGACCAGGTTAATTTTATATAATTAAATTTTTTTATATTAATTTTGGCTGACATGTTGTTTGTATGATAGGTAAAGTGACCATATAGTCTTGTTTTCCTGGAGCACTTCCAGTTTACAAAAAGTGTTTGTGTTGAACAAAAGCCTAATTCTGAATTAGCACCTCTTTTTATGCTTAAATATGACATGGTTTTGACAATAAAGTCTACAGTGATCCTCTATAAAGATCAATGTTAATGATAAGGAAAATCATTGAGCTCCTCATATGTGGCAGAATTGTTGAGTTTTTTTGTTTGTTTTGTTTTGTTTTGTTTTTTTGAGACAGTCTCACTCTGTCACCCAGGGTAGAGTATCATGGCATCATAGTTCACAGCAAACTCTTAGACACAAGTGATCCTCTTGTCTCAGCCTCTTGAGTAGCTGGGATAACAGGCACCTACCACAATGCCTGGCTAGTTTTTCTGTTTAGTAGAGACAAGGTCTCACCCTTGCTCAGGCTAGTCTCAAACTCTTGAACTCAAGAAATCCACCTGCCTTGGCCTCCCAGAGTGCTGGATTACAGGCATGAGCCAGTGCACCAGCCAGGACCTCGCATCTCCTCTGTTGCACAGGCCTGGCCTTCTTTTACTTCAGGATGAGTAGAGAGCCATGGGTGTGACTCACAGGCTTCCTTTGGTTCATCCACTGGATTGTTCTCAGGGTCTTCTAAGTGTGATCAGTGACTAATGTCATATCTCCAAGAGAAAAAAATTATATCAGTAGCTGAGCAAGTGGGTACAATACACAGAAGCCACATTTTTAGATCCACGGTGTGGCCAGAGCGTTGGAGGTAATTGTGCACAAGTTCAATTCTCCATGGCTGGCCTCCCACAGAGGGGGATGGGCTTTTGTGAGGCCAAAAGGTCAAACAATTGATCCTCTTTAGAAATGGGAGTGGCTAAGTAGAGCTAGAAGCCAGGTGTATGTCATACAGCTTCTCTGCTGCTGAAGGGAAATCTCCTAAATCCCTTTTCTTCTCAGTGTCTGATGCCTGAATTATTGGATCCCTATTCTTCAAGAATATAGTTGGCATTTATTCTATTTATAAAGCTTTTTATTTTTATTTAACACCCCTGAAAATCAAATCTGTCATTCCCCCCACCTTCCCCTACATCTCAATCTCCAAAAGATGGTACGTCTCCATTTTTGACATCCCTCCTTTCTAACTCCCTGAACCATCATGCTGTGCCCTCTGCAGCTCACTGAGATCTTCAGAGAAGTCTCTTCTGTCCTCACCCCCTGCTTTGTCTGAAATCTGCCTCTCCCCTGAGAACATGCTTTCCCTGATGGCATGTTAAGTCCTGGGTGTGTTCTTTGCCACTTTCCTTCTACAGCTTGGGCTAGAGAATGGCTGCTTCCATTTCATTCTCACTACTTCTTACCTAAGTCCTCCAACTTTGAATCTCATTCCATGAAACTATACCAGTTATAATACTTTCCGTTGTGTCATTGTAATAATCCCCTTCCTGGAAGACATTGTCCACAGATTGGCTGTTACTTTCTTCAACATCACCAACACAATTCAAGGTGTATCCATTTGGTATTGTGGGGCTTCTTTAATATCACACTTAATTTTGGTATATCATCATACTATAATCTCTCTACAAGAGATTTTCCTTTTGGTACTTTGGACTTTCATTTCTTTGAATTTTTATCCTCTAATTATCCTAATTTCCACTTACCTTAGCTATTTGCTCCAATAGGGAAAACCTAGATCTTGTCAGAATGACATAAATTTCAAGCCTTTGACCTTCTACTCATCATCTTTTATCTTTTCAACTAATTATTTCCAGTACCCTAACTCTAGCAATCATATCATAGCACTAGGGCATGCAGTTTCCTGATTTTTATCATCTTTCCCTGTCCCTTATCCCCTTGTGTCTTGACTACCCTCTGTTTCAGGTTTAAATATCATGAAAAATTACTATAATCATTCTCTTGCATTTACTCCTAGAGCCCTTTCCCCTTTCCTGCTTCATTGTATTCACTTATCAAAATTATAACCTTCCTTAATTGCAAATTGCTGCTCTATAACCGAATGTTGCTAGAGGAAGCACACAACCGCGCTGAACGGTTTCACTGCACATTCAGGATCACTCACCTAACGTGAGCCCTTAAAGCTGCATAATAATTACACTGTGTTTCTTTTTTAGTTTATTTGCCCTTCAGCTATCTTAAATAATAATTTTATACAATTTCCTCCCTTTTCAAGCTGTTAACATATACTCCTTGGTTTTCAATCTCAGCTCAGTATCTTTCTTCTTATTTCACGGTGAACATTTAGTCAATCAGAAAATAACTTCAATAAATCCCTACCGCCACATCCAACCTTTCCTTTGTATAAAACTTCTATTCCTATGGTTGAACTGTCTGTGCCCTGAAGAAAGGCCATGCCTTCTCTCTATGGGGTAAGTTTCCTCTCCTCTCTTTCGTATCATTAAAGAGATGGCTCCAGCCTTTTCCCTCTCACTTGGATATTAATTCTCTTTCACTTCCCCTGCTCCACTTTACTGGCTCTTTCTTACATGCACAGAGTCTGTTAGTTCTTTGATCTTAAAAGGCCTTTTTTAAAATTCTAATTTAATCCCAAATTACTTCTCTATTTCTTTCTTTCCCTTTATAACATAAGATTTGTGTATATTCACTCTCCTGGGTTACTTTCCAGCAATTTTCCCTTGAACCTATTTAATAAGACTTTTACTTCTGTTTCTCCACTGAAACTGCTGTTGTCACCAATGGTCTCCTCATAAATCCAGCCGTCAATCACCAGTCTTCATCACTTGCAACCAATCACCCACTTCTCCACTAAAAACACCGCTTCCAGGATCACACACACGACTAGCGTCACTGGGGGTTCCCTCTCAGTCTTCTTTGCTGTCTACTTTCCGTCTCCTCTTTACAGTGGAAGGTTCAGTCCTGGAAACTTTTTCTATGTAGACTAAGTCTTTAGTGATGTCACAGCTCTGAGCGTCCATGTGTTATAGGGTTTTATTACAGGTCCCTGTACAATCGTGTCCCAATTCATCATATTCAGAGATGCCAGAGCAACCCTATTAAACTGCAATATTATGTTGCCTCTCTAAAACACTCCAGTTGGCATCTACCTTCGTTTGTTTTGTGTTGCTGTCACACAACACAAGAGATGGGGTAATTCACGAGGAAGAGAAATGTCCACGTCTTATACTGTTAAAATGGAAATTAAATTTCAACATGGATTTTGAAGGGGACAAACATTCAAACCAGAGCAGCTTCCCATCACATTAAGAGTAAACGTCTTCCTGGAGGCTTTGCACCCTCTGTTTTCATCAGTCCTCACCTCCTGTGCTCTCAGCCATCTTTGTTCTTCTCCTTTGCATTTTGTTCCTTCTGCCGAGAAACCTCTTCCTCCAGGTACCCAGGCCATTCCCCATTCATCTTCTTCAGCTCTTTCCTCAAATGTGACTTCTATAATGAGGACACTCCCTCAAAACTTCTTTTTCCCATTTCTAACACATTGCATATTTTCCACCTCTTTTATTTATCTAAGATTTTTCCCTCTATTTAACATAAGTATTGTCAGGGTGGGGGTATTGTTTTCCCATAGATTTATCCAGCACCTCTGTAAATCTTTGATAAATAACTGAGCCAATGGGCTGGAGATATCCTAGAAACTGGTGGTGGGATCCTACCATTCGTGAGCTTCCTTTTATTCTTAACTGTTTTGATTTGAGGTAGCCTATAGAATAACTTATGGCCCTTTTATATTGACATGAACTTGGTTTAGATGTTTAGAGAATAGATAAAAATAGATAGAATAGTAGATAGAAATCA
Source organism: Galagoides demidoff (assembly GCA_963574575.1). NCBI lineage: Eukaryota > Metazoa > Chordata > Mammalia > Primates > Galagidae > Galagoides > Galagoides demidoff. The sequence continues at coordinate 42,764 of CAUYQV010118490.1, forward strand.
TGCAATTGTTAACTTGTTAACATTACAAATATTATTAGCTGTCTTTGCCAGGGAGCTCAAAGTGGAGATAGTTGAGAAGAAATTTGAAGTTTCGTTGGAAGTCAATGGAATAAAAAAAGATTTAAATGCTCTTTATACCTAGAAGTAAGATATATGTGGGGGCAGTTCCATGGGTCTGTTCTCATCACAACCTTTCTGAGATGGTCCTGAGAAACTATAGCATATAATTTGATTTTGATTTGTGTGCATATGATCTGTAGTTACAAAGCCTATGTAAGATATAATATGTACTATGAATCACATTGATGCACATTTGAATTGAATATTGGTATGATTAATTTTACTGTGAATGATCTCTTCTGGTATATGTATAAGTGTGTGTGGGCGTAGCAAGGGTGAAAAGAAAGGGATCCTTTGATGTCAAATATATGTCTTTCCTGGAAGCAGGAGTGATGGCTAAGGCTAGACGTCTAGGATCTAAATAGTGATTGCTCATGGAAGACGAACTACCCAGACTGCGTCTGAATGACAAGTAAGAAAATGGATATACTTCATAAAAGAAGAGATGAATCTCTTCAATATTGTCTAAGCCACTATAAAACTTGAATGAGGAATAAACTGCTCTTAATAAAGCGTTTGTCGCTGATAGGAGGAAGAGAGATAAAACATAGGTAGACATGAGTGTTGATACATTCCGACACCAACCAAAAGTTTACCCAGAGATGAGTGGGGTTGGTGGGAGCCAAGGAATAATGAGGCAGATTTAATGTGTAGTTTCTTAGCAGGACAGTGGGCCCCACAAGCCTTCATGACAACAAATTGTATTCAGATAACCATAAGTGGTTAAAATACTTCTTGTAGCTCCAGACTAATAGTTTTGTTAGTTTATTTGTTATAGTTTAACTGATAATAATTTCAAATTATTGTATTATTCAAGGATGATAAAACAGGTGCCTGTCTCCCTCTTACCTGTCATTCTTGGAGATCTTTGTGCTTGGTTCAGAGGGGAAGAAAAGTCCTGTTCTTTGTTCTTGAAGAGAAGAGCATGCAAGGAAAATGGCTACTGGCCAGGCTGTAGCTTGTCAAGGGCTCATGAATTAACAGGCATCCTTGTGCACCTTGGATCACAGGGACACCTTTCTTTCTTTTATCTGTAGCCCCCTCTTTGTTTTTCTATTTTATTTTATCTTTTGAATTATCTAACCAATTGTCTAACCAAACACTCCCTCATGTACTTAGATATCCTCTGTATTTTCTTCCTCTTCTCTGCACTGAGTTTCCCCTCATCTCTGCCCCCAAAGAAACTTTCCTATCCCTCATCACTTTCCACTCTACGAGTATGTTTTCTGATCTGAATTTCCTAAGACTGTGAATTTTTTGGAGCACCAACATGTTCACTTTTGGATTCCTTGAGAGAAGCACCTGAATTGTAGAGGGAACACTTAGCCTCCTTCCACCATGTGACCGGCTTGGCCCTGGGCTAAGAACTTTACATGGATTACTTATTTTGATTCTCACAACAACCTTGGGAGTAAATTACTATTACTTTATTTTAAAGATAAGAAAGGTGAGAAGTCAAGAGGCTGAGTGACTTGCTAAATGTCACACCCAGACAATAACAAAGGCAACATTCAATTTGAAGTATTTCAGAACGTTGTAGGAGATTCTTAACCAGTGTGTCACACTCAAATGTGTATTGAATGATTCATTTCCGAGGGTGGGAGAGAGCTTGGGCCTATGGACTATAGATCTTACACCCATAAGTTAAATATAATTTTCCATATAAATTTACATTTATAAATTGCACATGAACTCTATGGATACCCTGTGTCTTTAATCCTAGGATTACCACTTCCCAAGAATGTATTTAAGTTGTCCATTTAATGGGGACTGTTAGCTGGGTTCTGAGTAACAGTACAGCCACCTACCTGCCTGTTATTGAAACCTCATGGGGGGTTGGCTTAGGTGCAATGGGTCACCACACAAAGATTTAATGAGAATTGCCAAGGAAGAAAGAGATTTTTTTTTTTAATATGAAAGATGTCTATTGGGAGAATAGGGAGCTGGGCCTCAAATTAATCTCCCTGACTAATGGAGATTATAGGCTTTTAAAGGATGGGCTATGGGCATCGGAGCAGGCTGTGGTATAATTAGTAAGTGGCTACATGTGTTGGGGCAGGATGGGGAGTGATGAGTCCTGGCATCAGGGGCATCAGGAATTCTGTCTAGGGCTGTCAGCATCTCAAATCCTTGTCTTGCAGATATTATGCCATTTCTGGGTAACAATTTAGGGAAGTTAAGTAGTAATAGTCTGTTAAAGGTTTCTGGATTCTGGTCATCATGACCTATTGCCTTGAGAATCTAAACCAGAGGAGGGTTTAGATTATAAATAAACACAGGAGTCACTGAAATTTGCTCATAAATCCAGTTAGAAGGCTGTCATCCCCCTCTGTAACCCAGGGTGTGGAGTAGGGGAGAGCTGACTCCCAGTAAAGTAAAGTTAGTTACTACAAAGTATTCAAAAGCAAAATGTTTTCCCTTTTGGAGTGAATGAGACAGTTCCAAAGCAAGAAGGAACAAGAAATCATATCTAAAAAGTTTGAACTTTAGCTTCCAAACTCTACTATTTTATTTTTTTTGATGGATAAAAAAGAATGAAAGATAAAGCTATATCTCATGTTTTCAAGTCTTATGTTTAATAAAAATCAAATGAAACTCTGCCAAATGGGTGAGTGGGAGTCAGATGTATAATTAAACTTCCTTCTGGAATATACGCCACTCAGAGATCAAATGGTTAGCATCAAATCGGTCTTTCTAAATATGATCTATTGCCTCATAGAAAGCTGTCAATAGTCTTTTTTTTTTGGCCATAGACATTTAAATAAATAGATGTTTAAAAGCAAATGTTCTAATTCATTTAAGAATCTAAGCACAAATTAAGAGAAAGAGAAAAATGAGTATTGTGAGTCAGTCTTAGCACCAGTTATGTCCCACCTGTGTGTAAGGTGCATGTTATGTTTCTTTTAAACTTCAGGCCACATATGAGACATCTCTAGGTTTTCCTTCTAAGACCTCTTCTAGTAATGATTTACAATAAACGGATGGATATAACCATGTGATGAATGACATTTTATATGAAAACACCGGATATTTGAGTTTGCCCTTTTATGACATCTAAGAAAAGGCAGGGGGTGGGGGGTGGGCATCAGGAGATATTCACAGCCAGAATAGAGCAGATGAGAATCCATCATTACCTTTAAATACCACTCCACACAGACAGCTGGCTCTGTTAGAAAGAGGTAAATAACATTTCAATTATAAGGGGAAAAAAAGCATTTGTACAAACACTCCCTTTTACTCCACAGCCCCCAAAATGCTATCTTATGAGATTATATCTATAGTAATGATTACTATTCATTAGATATCATTGAATAGCTATTGTCAAAATCAATGTACTAAAAATAAATACAGTATTTTAAATGCCATACATGCTTATGACATTATCTATTCAGAATTCTTTTTAAAAAAAGACTTGCTTGAGTGCCACGGATAGTTACTTCTTCTATCAAAGCGACAGGTGGCAATTGATCTTTCCCAGTGTGGTTAATGAGCAAAAGCAGTTCCCATGGCCACAATGAAGGGGGAAGAAGCAGTTCCATTGTCTGAAGTCATGTTTGGTTGACACTTAAAGTTTTCTGGTTTTCTCCATTCTAAATAAAGCACATAGACACCACTTGATTCTGAATCGAGTTGCTTTGCTGTTGACTCTTCTTCTAGAAAATGAAGTTTAACGGCAACCTTGTACCCTGGGTAAAAATAGCCCAGCTCGATAGGTGGCACTAATGTAAAGATATGGTGCAAGAATCCTCCTCTGCTGAAGGGAACGGTCCTTAAGTTGATTATTTCTGAGCAGAGAGAATGAGCTCAGCCACTATGTTCCTGGGGTCATGAAAACGCTCTTCCTCCTTTTCCAGTGGCTGTTGCTACCCTGCTCTATGCTCTCACGGTACTAATGTAACACCAGCTCGGCCTCCCTTTGAGCTTTCAGCTGTGAGAAGGGTTATTTCTCCGGCTTCCTGACCACTCCAGCATCATTGCATGCTGAGCACATTTGCTACACTTTTCTCCCTTGACAACAACAGCGGCTGATGAGATATTAGGGCAGAACATTAAACCTCGATTTGGGTATAGAGATCTTTGGGTGTCTTCAGGTTGATGGGTTTTGTATAAGAGAAAGGTCGTTATCTCTGCTAAGCAGTGTCATTAGGAGTTTCGGGGGGATTCATACGGTTCTGCTCCCCGAATTTCACATGTATATAAAGGAAAGGAGTCTGGTTAAATGATCAGAGTGTGGGGCTGGGATTTCAGATACTTCATTTTTGCCGTTCACATGAGTGGGCCAGCTACTAAAATTTGCTTAATTAGACTATAAACATTCAGAGTTTCTTATGAAAGAAGATATGAATTGTTTAATATTTTTTTTTTGGTGTTTGTGTCTTTATACTCATAAGCTTCCTATTTTCTTCTGTGATGTTGATACTCATATGAAAGTAATCCCAGGATAGTGTTAAAAAGTCATGGTGACAAAACCAGTTTTATGTAAAATCACCACAGTAATTTTAGAAGTGTAGCTTATATTTTGTAGTCAAAGGGCCATATATTAGCTTTGCATCTAATAAGAACAATAACTACATCACTAATCAAAGCAACAACAGTGATTATTAGGAGTTCAATGCACATCTGAAGGTGCCAATGGACTACCCCACCTAGTCAGTTTGTAAGAACCAGGATGTTTCACAAAATGTCTGAAGTTGCGACACAGTTACAAAAAAGTTAATCCTTTTGACTTCTGCCAGTTAGTATTAAACTTATGAGGCATGAAATCATCTAATTCTTGATAATAGGTTTTCTATAGAGTTCCCAGTAGAAACATTTATGCTTGAAACATATGTGCCGATCTCACAAAGCACAGGCACATTTATTTACAAAAATGCAGACAATCTTTCCCTTTGAGTGCTCAGAAACAAAATATTTTTTTAGAAAGACGGGAGAAAATGGGCCATAAATTTGCCCATATCTTTTGTGAAGGCCCCACAAATCAACGGAGTTAAAGCCCGGGATATATTACATTTGCATATTGATGTAGCCAAACTTTTGGCAAGTGCTACTTTTCCCTCATCTCCATTTTATTCCAGTTTTCTACACTTCCCCCCGCCACCATTGGAGTGATTTTTTTTTTCATCCGATGGAGAGGGACAGGATGCCTGATAAGATCAAACGGAGATGAAAAATTATGCCATTTCATAGTATGAAAGGATCAATTTTAACCTATCAAGTTTCATGAAAGGCAGAGGAGATAAATGCATATTGGACCCTCAACTGTCACTAACTTATTCTCAATCTTATTTTCACCTGAGATTTCAGAGTATAGTCAGACCTTTACGACAGAAGTCTGCGTTGAAATAGTTTAGATTCAAAGGCAGGTATTTCACTCCACGTTAGCCCACACCGTGATCCTGCAGAGCATGCTGACCACTTACAGAAAATAGGTGGTCTTGGTTTTGTCTTTTCTTCCACTTTTCCAAAACACATAATTTCTACCTTCTTTCTAGAAGGCTCTGTTTATATGACTCTCTAATATTTTACAGTTTCCTCCTTGGGTATCTGCTTTAGTCTGAATTTCTATTTAGTCATGTTTATTTATTACATCAGATTTCAGAAGTAGTACATTTCATGCAGACAATTTGGAAAATACAAAAAGAGTATATAAAAAATAAAACAATAAGAGTTTATAATCCCCTATCATGCAGAAATGACCACAATGTTTGTGTGTGTCTCTCTCTCCTTTTTTGCCTATATGTACATACGTATGTTGTGTACATAATGGGAACTGTTCTGTAACGTATCCCTGGGGTTTTTCATATTTTGCTTTAAGAGCTCCTGTGAAGGGGAAGTTGACTTCTATAAAACCATTCCTATATATCAAAATCACTGAACATATTTTTTCAAAAAAGTCTGCTTTCAGCCTTAAAAATGTTGATTTAATTGATCTGGTTTTATGCATAGGTATTTAAAAAAGAAAACTCCCCAAATATTTCCATTTCTCTACAAAGTAGAGAATCTACACTACAGGAAATTGTCCTTTCTCCCGATCTGTGTACTTGGCAATGATTCAGTTGGTATACAAATAATAATATGCTTTGCTCCACGCAGCTATTTTCTTACTTGGTCCCTGTCAGTTGACCACATTTTTCCATCCTAGATTGAATGGGATTGCACTTTTCAAGTAGTTACTGTCCATATTGAAGAATATTAATAATACCCTTTCCAGGTGACTTTGGAAAACCTCCATTTCAGTGCAAGTGGACTGCACGCCTCTAATTCTTTGATTTGTGACTTGCTTTGACCAGTAGATCACTAGTGAAGGTGAATGAACCAGGGCTTTCAATGTGCTTCGAACTTCATGCTTTTTCAGTGCGCAGTGAGGACATTTCCAGTTCATGGTGGTCTAGGGAGAATAAAGACACACACGGAGGACACCTCAACCTGTGGCTGCGGCTGAGCCCACGTCACCAAAATCTTGAAGCAGAGCTGGCCTTGCTCATCCACAGGCTAATACGAAAAAAAAAATGCTGTTTTGTAAGCACTAATATTTTGTGGGTTTTGTTATAAGACATCAGGGCAGAAAAAACCTGACTGACAGAGCCTTCTTCAGATTTGGGGGTTTTGTTGTTGGAGGTTGTGGATTTCTAAGACACGACAGTCCCACTTTCTACCCTTCTGACCATTGCTACTTCGGGTATTTACTGGGCTGTTCCACTTCTCATTATTTCAATACAAAGCCTGCCCCAGAACTCCATCCTCAGCAATGTTTGTTCTTACTCAATAAATTCTCCTTGGCTAGCCTTTTCAATTCCCCTCCATTGTACCAACTGTGTTTTGATCAGTATCTCTAGAACTTAAGACGACAAGTCCTTAAATTTTATACCTGAAAGTGCCCTCAAGACTCAAATTCAGTTATGTAGAAACAAACCCATCTTTTTCTCTTCCCAATCTGCTACCCCTCACATATTGCCCGTGTGAGAAAGGTGATCACTTACAATGCCAATTTGATTTCAAAAAGTAAAAACTAAAAAAAAGAAAAGAAAATTCTTGTAGACTTTTATTTTCTCTTGAACCCCTAGAGCCAGTTGACTACCAGGTAAACCTCTTATGGCATCTCCTTGCTGTGCCTATTCTCCAGAAAATTCGGTGATTCTGAAATTAAGTTTAAAACCTGCATTTATAATTTTCTCTAACTTCTTTTTTCCTTTTATTTTTTATTAAATCATAGCTGTGTACAGTAATGCAATCCTGGGATACAATGTGCTGGTTTTATATACAATCTGAAATGTTTTCATCAAACTGGTTAACATAGCCTTCACAGCATTTTCTTAGTTGCTGTGTTAAAACTTTTATATTCTATACCATGTACCCTTGTAAGATGCACCTGAGGTGTGGTCCCACCAATTACTCGTCCTCCACCCATCCTCCCTCCCTTCCCTCTCTCCTTTCTCCTTCTTCTTGAGCTATAATTGGGTTATAGGTTTCATAAGAAAGCTATAAATTGGTTTTATTACCTCTTACATGTTTACATGGATGGAGCTATAGCATTCTCTTCTTACCAAGTATCTCAAGAATGGAAGAAAAAGTATCCAAAATGCTCACTTCTTTTTTAAAACTAATTTATATTAGTTTAAAATGCTGTCTTGGGCCAATACAGTGCCTATATAGGGTTGGTATCCAGTAATGTTTGTTGAGTGTTTGTTGAGTGTTATAAGGTACCAGAGGCTGAATAAATAATATGGCCTCTTTAGAAATTGGCAGTGAGACCAAAGATGAATTACTTGGCATTCATTTTCAGTCTCCATGTCTATCAATTGGGAATGTGTTGTATTATTCATATTCACCAAAGAGACATTGAAGGATTAACAAGTAGAGTCTTTTAAAACAAAACTGAAGTGCTGGGGAAATGATAATGAATTATATTAGATAATGAAATTTGGCTCACCGGGTTATTAGCATCCTCTTTGTCTATTGAAATCACATTGCCAAATGATGACCTAATTATATCTCATTTGCCAGATGGCTAATTGTGGCAAGCAAAAAAAAAATAATAATAAGATTTCATGTTATTGTAAATATTTCCTTTTTATAGTGAAACATTTCCCAAAATTATTAATTTTTAGAACGTTAATTTTCACCTTGCAACTTTATTCTAAAAATGCAGAGAGTGGATGATGATTTAAAAATGCCTCGGCTCTGATAAAAGATGACCGATGGGATGTGACTTAAAGCCTTCCTTTACTATGTTAGCCAAATTTTGTTCCAAGGAGCAAGATGACATAATAGGAATCCCTCAGGCATCATCTTCTCAGCTGTGTCTCTGTTCTTTACTCTTATAGCCTCAGGCCTTACGATGGCGTCCATGTATGTCCAAATCCCAATAGACACTTCTATTAACCTTATTAAAAAAAGACTATGGGGGG
>CAUYQV010118491.1:0-27804 GCA_963574575.1 Galagoides demidoff
TGTAGTCCCAGCTACTTGGGAGGCTGAGGCAAGAGAATCACCTAAGCCCAGGAGTTGGAGGTTGCTGTGAGCTGTGTGATGCCACGGCACTGTACCGAGGGCGATAAAGTGAGACTCTGTCTCTACAAAAAAAAAAAAAAAAGAAAGAAAGAAAGATATTAAGTGATAAACACAAAACCCAGATCTCATCTCACATAGTCATCTTGCTAGCTAATGGAGCTGGTTACAAAGAAGACCCATCAAGAGGCGTCAGCGGGCACTTCTACTACACAGGTACGTTAAGTCAGCATACTCTCCCTCTCCTCCTGGAAATGAAACAAAAGCAAAAAACCAAAAACTATTTCAAACTCAATTTTTAGCATAACTATTACAGTGGACAGAAATAATTTCCTTATACTGATCTGAAAGAAAAGTCAAAAAACTAGATGCCACATGGAAGGAAAGGCCTAGGAAAAGCACAAACCGGTGGGAAAGGGCTCAGCAGGGCACAATTGAGAATGTACTAGCAAAATATGTGCTATGCTGTTGAAATAAATAGCCCACCCTAAAAGGGAAAGACCATAACCATTCTTTGTAACAGTGGTTTGAAGAAATAGGAGTAAGTAAAGCCAGTAGCACAAACATTCTTAGTCTCTGTTATTGGTTCAGAGAAGTAGAAGAAACAGGGCAAAAGGAATCATGTGTGAGTTCCATATTTGCAGGAAGCTCTCTTTCTTTGTGGTGGCAGAGATGAGAGAGCCTTTGAATTATCTCCTCTAGAAAACTAACCTGGTCCTGCCAGCTGGCTCATGAAAAGCCAATCAATTCAGTAGTAATAATAATTTTTTTTGAAAGAAGTACATAATGTTCCTACAAAGATACTCTAAGAATCAATGTAAAAACCTTATTGAAACAATGCACTTTAATAAGAAAGACCACAAATAGAAATGCAGGGATTCAGAGTAGATGTTGTGAAATAAACATAGATGAGCTGTTGAGTTTGGCAGAATTCAGAAAGAAGCAGAAGAAAAGATTCATCACAAATTTGAACGCAAAATTGGAAGCTCCATAAGGAGATGTTATTCTGAGAAAAGCTTTAAAAATATACATTGAGTTAGAAATGAGAAAAGAGACTGAAATGAATATTCAGAAAAATTAAAAAGAACTAGAGAGAGAAATAGAATATCTGGAAGACCGACAAAGATGATTAAACAAGTTTATACTTCTAACTTTATGTCCCCAAGAGAAGAAAACCAAAGCAATGAAATTCATAAATTTAAATATATAATTTAAGAAATGTTCCTGAAGTTAAAGAAGATTGGCATCTACATATAACACACTTTTTGCCAGGAAAAAATTAATCCAGAAAGGTCAACACCGAGGCATATCACAGGAAATGCAAAAAAAAAAAAAAAATCACTTAACAAAGGAATTCTATTGCTTGGTCACAGAAAAATTTATACTAAATAATAGTAAAACATTATCTATGTGATACCCAAAGAAAGTAGAACCCATGATATATCCAAGCTGCCCTCAGAAATAAAAGCTACAGGTAAATCGTTTTCAACATGAAAAATCTCAAATATCATTCCTAACAAATCCTTCCTGGAGATGCTTGTAGCAGATTGAACAGTAGCCAAGCCAGAGCTAATTGGGGTTCACATTTGTGAACAGAAGGACTGGCGATCAATAATGAGTGTATTTAACTTTAAAAACAAGGCTGAAACCTACCAGGGATTAGAAGTTGAGGTGACAAAATAAAATGTATATATTATACATGCTTTCAAAAACTTAGGAATGGAGAAAAGTGAGTACAATGATAAAGAAAAAGAAAGACATTTAGTGCCTCACTCATAGGTAATAACTAGGAGTCAGAGGATCTTACCTAAAGCCAAAAAAACCATGTAATAAAAGTCCAAGCATATTTAACAACACAAGTGTAGATACTACAAAAGAGAATATTGTTGATTAATATTTGGTAGCAGTGGAGGGAGGGAAGGAAAGAGAAAACACTACATTTCACCTAAGAGGTGATTAGAATTAGAATAACATGTAACATGTAACTAAAGAAAGAGAGGACTAAAGTTATTACCTAGTCATATAAATATGGTGGTGAGTAACACAACACAAATACAAACAGTCCTAAAAATCCAAAACCACACACACATCACATACACACAAAGGAAACCAACAATTCAGTGGACCATGTAAGGAATAACTATCAATGTAGAAAACTCCGTGAGCTGAGGGACGAAACTAAAACCAAATATCTTCACTTACAAAATCAATTTATCTATTAAGCAAAAATTATCTTTAGACTATATTACAATGTGAAAACCAATTCTAGGATATATACAGAAGCATGCAATTGGCAAAAAGATAAATAAATAAATAACAATATATTTATAGGTGTCAGTCTAGCTGTAACTTGTAACTTGGAGACTCTCAGATTCCTTCTGAGTTCACTCATATGATGTGCTTGTTGGCAGGCCTCAGTGGGACTGAGGACCACAGTTCCTTGCCACCTGGGCTTCTCAACAGAGTTGCTTGAGTGTCCTCCAAACATGGCTACTGACATCCCCAGAGCAGGTGGTGAGAGAGAGAGAGAGAGAATACCAAGATGGAATCTGAAGTCGTTTATAACCTAATCCATTGTATAGCCAAGAGAAAGCTGCACACTGTCACAATGAGAAGCAAGTTCCAGCTAAGGGGATGTGGGGAAGGCTCTGGCATCACTCGAGACGGGAATGACTCAAGTGCACTCTTCCAGCCACTGCACCACCTGCTGTGTGACAAATGGCTCCTGGAGCTCTTCACTGCTCAGAGCATCTGAAAGATGAGGCACATGGTCACTACAAGGGGCATCTTAGAGCTTTGGCTAGAGGGTGCAAGGACAGAGGGGCTTAGTTACACCCCTACCTAGACCCAGAGTCCTTGCCACTGTCTGCACGGTCCAACCTCTCATCACTGTAGGGTTTTCTCTGCTGGCAGGAAATGATAGAGGAGTGACCCCAGGCATAGTCCTCCAAAGACAGCCAGAGTTCCGCCAGCAATAGTAGGCACCATGCCCTGCTTCCACCGAGGTGACCAGCTGAAGAGAGAAGGCTCTCAGTGGCTGTCTTTCTTTCCTGCTGTCCCTCCCTTCTCCTGCCAATGTTTCCTGGGATAACCTCTTAGAGAAACTGTTGGCACTCTGTCTCAAGATCTGCTTCCAGGAAACCCAAACAAAGGTAAGTGTTTGGAGTGTCCTACCTCCGGGGGCATCCTGTAGGGCCACAGGGTACACTTTCACCCCACTGTGGGCATCTCCAAGCTGAGCATCTGGCCAAATATGACTTTTCCTTTTCTCCCATCATTGTTCAGTCAGTGGCCCTTCCTCAGACATAAGAGGCTGAAGCAAGGCCGGACATGGTGGCTCACACCTGTATTCCTACGACTCTGGGAGGCTGAGGTGGGTGGATTGCTTGAGCTCAGGAATTCCAGACCAGCCTGAGCAAGAGCAAGACCCCTGTCTCTACTAAAAATAGAAAAACTGGCAGGCGCCTGTAGTCCCAGCTACTCAGGAGGCTCAGGAGACTGAGGCAAAAGGATTGCTCAAGCCCAAGAGTTTGAGGTTGCTGTGAGCTATGATGCCACGGCACTCTACCTAGGGCAATAGAGTCTTGTCTCAAAAATAAATAAATAAAAAATAATACGAGGCTGAAGCAATGAAATGATCTCTGTGAGTGCTGCAGATGCACAACTGAATTGTCTCCAAAGAAGAAGAGCAAGAAAAATAAGTAGTTGTACTTTATGCCATTTAATCCTCTGAAGGGCTCCAAAAGCCTTGAAGAAAAAACTTGCCTAATCTTTGCGTCCCAATTTATACTACACAGCGGGGAGTAATGATACCAAATCTAACAATGTTATCTTAAAGCAGAGTACTCAACAAATATTGGTTGAATGACAACAGAAATCTCATTGATTGAAGGCAAAGTGAGATTTATGACTAGTGTCTCAGCCTTGCATATATCACATGAGAGATTTAAGCTAAGAGATCTGAAAACACCTGAGGAGCAAGTCACACGGACTGATCAGTATGATGCATTACTCAGAACAGTAATTCAAGTGATTAAGTGTGCGCTAAGAGCTTCGACTGCCTGGGTTCAAATTCCAGCTCACTGAGTGACCTTAAGAAAGCTACTTAACCTCTGGCTCTCAGTTTCCTCATCTAAAAAATGGGCAACTGGCTCAGTGCCTGTATCTCAGTGGCTAGGGCACCGGCCACATACACCAGAGCTGGCAGTTCAAACCCAGCCCGGGCCTGCCAAACAGCAATGACAACTACAACCAAAAAATAGCCGAGTGTTGTGGCAGGTGCCTGTAGTCCCAGCTACTTGAGAGGCTGAGGCAAGAGAATCGCTTAAGCCCAAGAGTTTGAGGTTGCTGTAAGCTGTGATGCCACAGCACTCTACCGAGGGCAACATAGTGAGACTCTGTCTCAAAAATATTAAAAAAATAAAGAATAGATAACAGTGACAACTATTATGAAAGATTAAATAAGTTAATCCCCACTGTTTGAATAGCACTGAGCAATTTTCCTGCCTTACTCAAGAAGAATAGGGCTGTCTCCTCTGAAGTCAGAAAACATTCTGTTCCTACCCACTACAGTGGGTGCCACTGCAGTGTAGGGATAAAATACAGGGTACCCAGTTAAATTTAAATTTCAAGTAAATGAGGATTTTTTTTTTTTTTTGAGACAGAGTCTCAAGCTGTCACCCTGCATAGAGTGCCCTGGTGTCATAGCTCCCAGCAACCTCTAACTCTTGGGGTCAAGCGATTGTCTTGCCTCAGTTTTTTCTATTTTTTAGTAGTGCCAGGGTCTCACTTTTGCTCAGGCTGGTCTCAAACCTGTGAGCTCAAGCTATCCACCTGCCTCAGCCTCCCAGAATGCTAGGACTAAAGGAGTGAGCCACTATGCCTGCCCTAGGAATTTTTTTTGTATGTCTCATACCTTGCATGGGGCATACTTATACTGAAATAATTCCTAGTTCACCTGAAATACAAATCAAATTGGACATTCTTTTTTGTTTAAGCATGTTTTTCTAGTCTATCATCCTCACTTCATGGGGAAGGACCAGGTCGTACTTAACTTTATGTTCTGGGAACCCAGAAAAGATCCTGGTCCCACACACAGTAGGCCTTTCATGAATCTTTGATAAATGGATGAAGAGAAAATACTTTCAATCAGTTCCCACCATTGGACATCTCCCAACCTTAAGGACCTGATTGTCAGCGTTAAGTTTCTTCCACAGAGTCCACCAACGTGAATAGGTATATTTTGCTCTTTGGTTAATGTCAACAGGAGAATAAACAAGCCTGAATGCCGCACTCTAATTACAGACCTTTCCTGTCATCTGGACAAAGGGCACCCTATTAGAGAACAGAGCCCGACACCCACTCAGCATTTAAGAGCTTTCTCTGTACCCTGCAGTGGGCTAAGAATAAGGGACTTATAATCTAAATGTAAAAGATAAAACATAGATAAACACAGGGAAAATGTTGGCATTGAGCTAAGAGAATTGGGGCCTTGAGCGTATCACACATTAGTTGAAAAGAGAAAATGTTTCTTGTTAGGAAGGAGAGAAAATTTCCACTGACATGCACCAGCCTTATGAGTCTGCATTCTCCTTCCAGAATACAGAGTGCTACAGTTCAGGTCTCCAGAGCTCTGCTCCCTCCTGAGACCTCAGCAGCACAGCTGCTGGGGCTAAAAGGCTTGATATGAACCCTGGGCATCAGCTTTCCTCATACTGACAATTCTTTTTCCTTTAAGGTAGATGCTGACTTCATTTTTGAAACTGGGCTCTTTCCTGAGATTTATCAAGTCAGGAAACTGTCACGATTTTGTCCTTATTTATAAATCTCTGTGGTGTTTCAGAAATACTTGAATTTGGATTTTGTGGACCATTCTGGGAAAGGTAGAATGTAGCAAAGACATGGAAGAAAAAAAAAAAGGAGAAAAGGGCCTTTGAGAATGGAGCGTGCCCTGGTTTTGCCATCAGAACTAATGAGCAGTCCCAGCACAGCATCCCAGCTGGGTGTCTAAGAGCAGGACTGGTAAAATATATAGTTGAATTTGGGAAGTCATTTCACTGTACGGGGGTGAGTCAGGGAAATACAGGCATGAAAACAAAAATAATAATCAGTTCCTCAAATGTAGCTACATGTGAAGACATGGGTGAGTTTCAGAGAAGAACAGAGAGGATTTCCTGTGCTGCTATCTGGAGTTGATTTACTGCTACGCCCCAGAGAGTGATGCAGAGACACACAGGTCTTCAAATTTCCCCAGGCTTTGTTCATCTTTTCCCATCTCCAGAATAACTCATTATTCGTCTTCTAAGAAAGCGTGAAGTTCCGCAGGACTTAAATTTAATTAAATCTCAAAAAATGGCCAAATTCAGTTATCCAATATTTTAATACATATATAAAAGAGAAGCAGGGAACTCTTACCCGAGCTGATTAAAATCAGAGACGTTTCAAACTGGAAAGGCTCTAGGCGGACATCTTTTCCAACTTTTCATTGTTAGATAAAAAGAAACTGAGCCCCAGGAAGGGTGATGATCTAGTAGACTCTGACCACCTCATGGGCACCCAGGGTCCCATAGCAATGCCCGGCATGGGGCTCCTGGACTTCAGGAAGGATTTGGGGGATGAATGCCCAAGTCTCATTGGTTGAAGCCAGGTGAGACTCATTATCTTTTCTCAGTCCTTCACATACCTTGCTTTGCTTCTTAGAGATTTCTTGTTTTCTCTTAAGAGAATGTAAGACCAAGGTGAATAGTATTTTAAATTTATCCTGACTCTGAACTTGGAAATAAAAGCTTTTCTTGAGCTATATTTCTAACCTTGGCACTTGGGCATTTCAGAAAAGTGAGAGGTCATGGTGTCTATCTGTGTTCTGTGTGGCTGTTTCTGTGTCTCAAGGACATATGTTTGCTATTCGTCTGTCTACGGGTAGCAGGGGTGGAGGGCACTCACAGACGGGAAGGCCCACAGCTAGTTGGAAGCAGAGTTGCACGAGACCCCTAGCCCCCCAACCGGGGGTTGATCAACAATTCCCAGCTGCTTCTCAGCTGTGGCAGACCAGGATCTGTGCTCCCTACGGCAGCTGCCCCTGAGTGGGAGGAAATGGCAGGCAGCATTGGGACTAAATAGCAAACTCATCAAACAGTTCCATCTTTATCCTAAACAGTGTTGCATTTCTATGCTGATCCAGTCAGTCAGGAAAGGTGCTCTGCGGTGGCAATATGCCAAACTGGGTGCTGGATCCGGTGGGGCAGGCCTGCCCTGGAAAAGTCCCCCAAATGGGGGCAGGGGTGAACTAACAGGCCCAAAACACTCCAGAGTCATGCAAGGAGGAAAGTTCTGAGTAAAACACTGCACGTGAATCGCAAAGAAGCAGGAGTGTCTAATAATCAGGGGAGGGAGGCGAAAAGCACACAGGAGGAACCTTCTCTCAGTTCCACGGTGAGATCTTACAAAATGCAAAGAGTGACTGATCCACTTAGGACGGGGCGGGGGCACCCTGGAATCTGGTTTCACGCATCTCTGCACTTCATCTCTTGGGAGAGCCCTCTCTCACTGTAGGAGTCAGGAGAATAATCTTACACTTACCGATTAGGACAGGCGTTCCTCCAGACCAGGATTTGGTTTAAGTTTCCTAGAACTTCCCATGGAAATGCTTTCATTAGAAGGGAAACCTAAGTCACTGCCACGTCAAGCTAGGCATTAAATGCTCACTGGTGCGGAGGATGTGCTGGGGGAACAAGACCCCGTCTCACACTATCTGCCACTGAGCTGGCAGATAAAACCTAGAGCATGTGAGGTAGCACACATGGTAACACACATGTAGTAACACACACATGCAGCAACACACACGTGTCATAACACACACGTGTGGTAATGCAGGCGACACTTCCTACCATATGCCTATAGCGTAAGAAATGCAGCAGATCTTTAGAAAAAGGCAACATCACTATCACCTGGGACATCCTTGCATTCACTCAGCCACTTTCTTCAGGCTCTACTGTGTACCAGACACTGTTCTAGGAACACGGGATGCGGGGATGAGCAAGACAAAAATCCCTGACCTTATGGAATGTCCTCTCCAGGCCAAGAGACAGACCTCACAAACAGAGAGGTGCATCCTCTAATGACAGGTGTATGTGCAGTGAAGAAAATCTAGGCCAGGCTAGGGGACAGAGTGTGGTGGAGGTTTAGGGAGACTGCTGTTTAGACAGGACAGTCAGGGAAGCCCTGTGAGAAGGTGACATGGGAGACGCGACCTAAATCAACTGAGGGAGTGAATATCTATGAGAAGAAGTGACCCACAGAGGTAACTACAGCTGTCCTGGTTTGTGGGAGGAACTGCAAAGAAGTTGTGCAGCTGCAGCAGAGAGGGCACGAGTCAGATTCAGTCCTGGATGGGCTGCAAGGTGACTGCAGGTTTAGAAGGATTTTGTCATATCCTCTGCTCAAGATACTTCAGAGATCACCCTGGGGGCCGTGCAGAACTAAGTGCACGAAACTGGGTCTGGAGTGGTGTGCGGCAGAGGGACAGAGGCAGGGCTAGATGTACGCACATGAGTATCATCACATATAAGTTGTATTCTAAGTGTGCACAGGCCTGGGTAAGACCAGAAAAGTGCAGAGAAGGGAACCCAGGCACTGTACCACGGAGAAGTCATGAGGAAGAGAAGGAGCTGGTGAGACCCTTAGAAGGGCAGCTGAAGAGAAAAAAGAGGAAACAGGAAAGCACGGCATCTAAGAAGCCAAGGAAAAAGACTGAGAAAGAAGCCGTTGACAATTGTGTCCAACACTTGCCAGGGCGTTGCATGAGATGAGGTCTCAGAGGTCCCCAGGGTTGGACTAGACAGGTTTGAAGAATAAAATGCCACTGCCTGATGATTGTGTGGCAGACAGGTCAAGAGAAATGAAGACCAATAGCTGGGCAATATTCTAAAGAAGAACAGAGCAATGGGATCCTGGTTGAGGGAGGTGTGAGGTCTAGGAAGGGTTTTATCTTTTTCCTACTCAAAATTATTGCTGCATATTTGAACGAATAGGACAATAATTCAGCAGAAATGAAAATTGCATTTTTCATGAGTAAAGGGGAGTACTTGCTGGACTAGACCCCCTACGCAGGTGAGTGAGAATGGGGCTTGCTGGCCTTTGATAGAAGTAGGCGGCATCCATTTGTAGATACTTTGACAGATACGTGGGTGCAAAGACATGGATTATTCTCTCTGCCTGTGTCTTCTCTGTAATGTAAGAAATGAGGTGATTAACTGTTAGGCAGAGACTTAAGTAGAGAGAAGATGTGGGTGTAAATTACCAGAGAAATGAGGGATTAGAGCTGAGAGTTGACAGAAATTTGGAGTAATAACTTTAAAGTGAAATGAGCCAGGGACACCTCACGGAGAGATGAAATTTGAGTTGGCCTCAGAGGAAAGAATAACACTCAGCTCAGAGAGACTTAGGACACTGAGTCAAAAACATAAAAGTTAGAAATGTACTCCTAAGTACTTTGACACCCAGTACAACTGTTCTTGTTCACAGTAGCAATAAATACTAGCTCCGAGCTTCTCTGGGCCACACTGGAAGAAGAGTTGTCTTGGGCCACACATTAAATACACAAACCCTTGAGCAACAACAACAAACAAAAAGATCAGGGCATAGTTTTCTTGATATCTACTACCACAGATAAGCAAAAATGTCCTCACATAATAATCCTAATTATGCAACAACCTGTTCAGCGAGTCCTTTAAAATCATTGAGGAGAACCCAAGTTTGGACTCACTAATATAAAAAATGTACATATCTAAGGAATAAAACATCTTTGGGGTTTTAAAATATTTTTTATTATAAAAGTAAATGAAAAAGTTGATTCAGCACCCATAGCACAGCCACATGCACCGAGGGTGGGGGTTCAAATGCAGCCCAGGCAGCTAAACAATGACAACTGCAACAAAAAATAGCCAGGCGTTGTGGCAGGTGCCTGTAGTCCCAGCTACTTGGGAGGCTAAGGAAAGAGAATTACTTAAGCTCAAGCTTTTGAGGTTGCTGTGAGCTGTGACATTACAGCACTCTACAGAGGACAACATAGTGAGACTCTGTCTCACATAAATAAAAGAAAAGTGGGCAACATAAAACTAGTGGGATACTGGACATTGTATCTGAGAAACTAATGCATCGCTATCTGATGGGATGGAAGTAGTTGCAGTTCTCAGTGAGTTCTCAAGGTGCTCAACAGCGATTTTACTTCTAATGTTACTCTTTATGTGCTTCATTCTTGAAAATAGTTGCTCACAAATGACAGTGCTGCCAAAAAGCGATGACATGAATAAGGTGTGGTTGGGAAGTGAGGGATATTTGTCTCTGGGAAGATGAGACCTATAAAAGTCTGATAAGGAGAAAATGATCAAATTTTTCTTTAGGTTGAAAGTCAGTTTGTAGCTCTCTGCATTCCACTTGAAAATCAGCAGGTAACATATTTATGTCGACTTAAAAATGGAGCCGCAAATAGGCAAAAAGGTTGATTATTTTCCTGGAATTCTCGAAATTAAAACGCAAGCCTGCATATCTTTCAGTGTTCACAGGACACTGTTCAGCTGATGTGTCAAAATGCATAAAATTGTTTCCCATAATTTGAGCTTGCCATAATTTCAGTTGCATTTGGAACGCTGTTATGGTTTGAAACGTTGCAAATTGTTTTTCACCTTGAAAATGGATGTTTAACTCATTTAAATGAGCAGTAAAATCCACTAAAAATGCTAAATCTGTAAGCCAGTTTTCATCATCCAGTTCTAACACAAATGTGGTTTTTGATGACTTATAACATGTTGTAAATCATAAAATCTTTTCAACATTTGGCCTTCTCTTAGCCATCTTACTTCTGGAATATAAATGACATCACCATAGTCAGCATCCATACTTTTGAGGAATTTCTGGAATTCTGGAATTGGTGATGATTTAATCCCTTGGCCCTTCTGAAATTCTTGATGATGATTTGCATGATGATATCCATTTTTAAAGCTTTTGCATATAATTACTCTTGATGTACTATATAATGATATGCATATTTCATCAAATGTGAATTTGGGGCAACAATTGCATCATCCCTATTAATTTCACAAGTCCCTCTCTATTACCTACCATCACCAGGGCACCATCAGTAACTATACCAGGTATGTTGACAATGGACAAAGAAAATCATTTTACATATATTTTTATTGCTTAATATAAATCTCTTGATTTAGTTGTATCTTTTAAAAGCACCAAAGAAGCCATTTCTTCAGTGATATTTTATTCTTCACCAATACCTCTAATAAAGATGGCAAATTGAGCTATAGTTGTAGCATCAGTGCTGTCATCCATTGCCAAAGCATAAAATCTTAAATTAGCAGCTTTACCTTCCAAGATTTTTTTCTATAGATTTTACAATTTCTTCAATTCTCCTGGCTATAGTCTGATGAGACAAACTGATTTTAGAAATATCCCCCTTCGGGTGGCACCTGTAGCTCAGCAGGTAGGGCAGCGACCACATACACCGAGGTTGGTGGGTTCGAACCTAGCCCAAGCCAGCTAAAACACCAATGACAACTGCAACAAAAAAATAGCCAGGCATTGTGGCAGGCACCTATAGTCCCAGCTACTTGGGAGACTGAGGCAAGAGAATCACTTAAGCCCAGCGTTTGAGGTTGCTGTGAACTGTGATGCCACGGCACTCTATTGAGGGCAACATAATGAAACTCGTCTCAGAAAAAAAAAGAAAGAAATATCCCCCTTTCGTTCAGGGCAAATTTTATCTGCCGTGCTTTCCATACATGGCATAATAAGCTCACCATAAATAAAGGGTTTTGATATTTTGGCAATCAATTATGCTAACACATAAGTAGCTTTTACAATGGAATCCATCAGAGTTGTAACTTAAAAAAAAAATCATTGAGAAGACAGACTTTTTAGTTACGCTGTTTTTGTCTTTATGACACAATCTTTCATATTCATTGAATTCGGCAGCACGTTTTTGTACCTAATGCTTTTTCAAATTAAAATCTTTGAAAACTTGCACAAATACCCTACAAATTAAGCAGAGTGCCTGATTATTTGCCTTGACAATAAAGTAATCATCTGTCTACTTTTCATTGAATGATCTTCCTTCATTCATAATTTTTCTTTTGGCGGGGTTCTGTTTCTTTTGAGATGTTGTAGAAGCCATGCTGGGATTTATAAAAATAATAGATAAGGTACTGTATTTAGTTTTATTATGAAAATTAATTGACAGGAAAACAGAAAGCAAGGTTTGAGCCCTTCCATATCTTGGCTGTTGGTTCAGGGAGAGGTAGAGTAGTAAAGCATGGTGGGTGATGTCAGAGGTGCTGCTGAGGTCTGGAAGTACCTTAAAAATCCACTAAGAATGCTCACCTGACTCCTAAATAACATTACACACCCAACATTGCAATGGTATGTTGAAATATTATTGATAATTGCTGCTTCACCAAGTTACCATGTGCACATGTAACATCTGATGGTGTCAATGCAGCTGTCTAAACTTAGAAGATAACACACTGGAAGACGCACACCATGTAAAACTGAAGCCACACATGCATATAACTAGCGACACCATATGTATGTTTATTTTATGTGACATTGTGACACCACATTGTCATCTACCATGTTCATACTAGAGAACCAGGCAAACTTGCAATCAAGTTCCACCAAACAAAATCACAAAAAGTGTTAAGTAAGTTTACTATTTTGTATTGGGCCACATTCATAGCCATCCTGGGCCACATGTGGCTGCAGGTTAGACACATAGCACTAGATAAATATCTGTTGGCTCAGTGAATGAGTGAATGCCAAGGTCTCTTCAGAGAACTCCTAGCTACATGTGGCCACTGTAGCTAGGAGTTCTTTAGGAGGCATCAGGGTGAAGATTGGAGAATAGATCAGAAAAAATTCAGGAAACACTCAAACGTCTAGATACAGGTTTGGGTTTAAACTTTCAGGCCAACAGAGAGCCACTGTCAATAACTGCTACTAACTCAAAGGCAGTACAAGCTTGGTTGTGGAAGTTCTGTACTTCAAAGAATATACAAGGTATATTCAAGTATATACAAGAAAGTAGTTATTCTTAAATAGTTCAACACTACCCAGACCACATAAAGCTGATTGTATTCTTCAGGGTCAGGTCTAAAAAGGAATGGTCTTACTTGGGAACACAACACTCTTATCTAATGACATTATTATTATTGGGGATTTGTTGAGGGTACAAAGAAGCAGGTTACACTGATTGCATTTGTCAGGTAAAAGTCCCCCTTATAAATGTGTTCCTCCCCCAAAAGGTGTGCCAAACACTGTGACTCTCCACCCCCTCTTTCCTTCCCTCTCTCCACTTCCCCATTCCTATACCCCCCACCATGTACTAGGTCATCAGTTGTCCTCATATCAAAATTGAGTACATTGTATTCTTGCTTCTCCACTCTCGTAATGCTTTACCAAAAAGAATGTGTTCCACCTCCATACAAGTTACTACAAAATATGTATAGACTCCATCTTTTTTAGTGGCTGAGTAATATTCCATGGTATATGTACACCACAGCTTGTTAATCCATTTCTAGATTGGTAGGCATTTAGGTAAAAAATGAGCATCTTAAAAATGAACATATCTGGCTGGGTTCAAGAGTCCACACCTATAATCCTGACACTCTGGGAGGCCAAGGCAGGTGGATTGCTTGAGTTCAGGAATTCTAGACCAGCCTGAGCAAGAGTAAGACTCTATCTCAAAAAAAAAAAAAAGCCAAATGTTGTGGTGGATGCCTGTAGTCCCAGTTTCTTGGGAGCCTGAGACAAGAGGATCACCTAAGCCCAAGAGTTTGAGGTTCCTGTGAGCCATGTTGACACCAGCACTCTACCCAGGGCAACAGAGTGAGACTCTTGTCTCAAAAAAAAAAAATGAACATATACCCTTGGATCTTTTTCTGAGCTACCATAGGGATCAGAATAGAACAAGAAACCATTTTCATGCAGCTCTTCAAAGTAGAGGGAGAAATGTGGATCATAGGGCAATGTGAACCCACATCAAAAACTATCCTCATCCCTCCTTTCTGGGTCAAAGGGGCCTCAGAGCAAAGATTCATAGACAACATGTGTCTGCCAAACTTTGTTGTCTCCGTGGTCTTAAATGACATTTAATTGGTTTTCATTTTAACTCAATAGAGTTTCAGGGAGGAGACTGTTGTTATTAAAAACTTAGGAAAACTTTTCAAAGGGAACCTATTCCAAAAAGAGAAGTTAGTCATGGGAAACTCAAGCCTCTGACCTGGGGAACACTTGTGTGCCACAGCTTTCATCCAGAGGCACCTACAGCTCACAGGAACATCATCATCATGCAAGGTGAGCAGGGTAGTGTGATGATCATCACTAGGGTGACCAGATGTCCCACTTTCGGCGGGACAGTCCCGCTTTTTAACAATTTGTCTCGCGGCCCGTGGCGTTTTAAAAAAGTCCAGATTTTTGGAAAGAATGCATGAACGGGCGGGAGAACAGAAAGGAAATATACGGTTTTCTGCTGCCATGTGGCTATTTCTCCAGAATATGAGCTTTATATTATTTTTGTTAATTTTATATTGTTAAACTGTAATAATAACAATTAATTGTTGAGAAGTGATTATGGAGAACTGCTTATCAAAGTTTGCATTGTTGTCAGGCCCTGCCCTGTCCTGTCCCCCATCCCGCACCCTGCCCCCCGCCAAGTTGTCCCGCTTTACAAATGTTAAAATCTGGTCACCTTAATCATAACAGTTGGGACTCAAAGATCCTTCCAAGACATTCTTGCTATAAAGGTGGTCAGAGAAATGAGATCACAGCTGAGTGAGAAGTGGAGTCTAGGCTTCTAGCCCTAAAAAAATATGGCGATTTAGTGTGGGGAGGGGCCTGAGAACCCTCCCACAGCCCAGCCAATGAGAGGTCCTTTCTATACAACTCTCTTGGAGTTAAACCCAACCCACAGGACAAAAGCACTCAGGTACCATGTTTGGGCAGGAAGTTTAAGAAATGGAAAAAGCTGTTTTAATTTGTACAAATAATCAACACATTGAACCCTATAATGGCATAAATGTATTTATAATCTATGTACGAATGATTTAATTAAAAAAAAAGAAAAGAAATGGAAAGAGCAACAGAAATCATTCAGCATGTCACTATAAATAAAGCTACCAAATAAAACACTACAATGACTAGAACTGAAGGTCTTTGAAAAAGGGAATGTTCCCCATGAGGTGTGCAGCCCTTTGCCAGGGACATTCACACTCAGCTGTCCTCTCCCTCTGTCCCCTGGTGCCCTGTAGCCTGCACAGCCCCAGGCAAATCCTCCTCCCTTGGAGGACACCATTCCTTTTATGGACACCACCAGGTGCCCCTGGGAGGTACCTTGGGGATAGGTGGCAAAGGGACTGTGTTTCTTACCATCCTTTCATTGTCATGGTTATATATCTTCACTACAGAAAAATTAACAGTCAGAAAAGTCTAGAAAACAAAGGCTCCCTGAGTCCCCTGACTCTCACCCTCCCGTATTTAACATTGTGTGGTATTATTTTCTTTTACTTGCCACTCTATGGATATGTATGTTTTTTACCATCAACTCTTTTCAGATCCTATCATGCTTTTCCACATATTTTTATAGCAGGATCATTTTTCACATTTAAATCAGTTCCAAAATATTGATTCATACTCCTCATGTGTGGCAGTTTCCTCACTAGGTGCTAGTGATACACAGAACTTTTTTTTCTGATTCGATTCAACAAAGTATCTACGGCTATGTAAAAATGATTGGACCAAAAGTGTCTGAGTCAGCGCTGTAGACTGAGTGGGGAAACCCAGCCAGGCCCAGGTTCCTCCTAGCCTCTCTGTGCAGCATTTCTTCCTTCTGGGTAGGAGCAGGAACCTCTCTGCAAGGTGGGGAGGGGGGGTCATGACCTACAATCAAATAAAGTAGGGCAGATCATTTCTTCATGGCCAGTTTTTACATGGAAGGTCGGGGCGGGGGGGGGGAACATAGAATAATATTTCTAAGAAAACAGATTCAGCTTTCTATGACCCACCCTGAGGTACAGGGATTCTAGTTAGCCTCAGGAGAGAATGAAAGGCCAGAGACAGGAGAGTAGAAGGTCAGACAGAAATGCTTCTGAAACTTTCATTTTGGGTTATTGCTTTTCTAAGGCCCTACAGATTATATTTTTATATACACTTCTAGTATATTTATTTATCTGCACCTGGCAAAACCCTTTTGAAGAGTTCCAAGATTAAGGCCACTACTTGACATTTCTTGCTTTGGGTCTGGCAATAGTAATATCCCAAGCTGCTCGTTTCATCTCCAAATCCTACGTGTGCAGGCTGTACAGAATATCCTAGGCAGCTGAGTCACCAAATTATTCTGATTGTGTCATTTGTTCAAATACAGAGAAAAATTAAACATTTTGTTCACTCTTCTGAAAATAGCTGTAGAGTAACAATCCACTCCCCCTAGATAATTGCCTTTAATAGTGCCTCAAAGAGACAAAGGAGAAAACTTTCAGCTAGCTACTCTCTAGGGAATTCTGGGCAAGAAAATCACACATTGTACATTACTATTCTCCCATTTTTCCTGCAGACCTGCCATCAATCTCACTCCAAGCTTCCTACGACAGATGTAAGAGAAATGAGTGTCTTCCCAGCAGTTATGGGATGGAGGCTACAAGTGACATCTGAAATGAAAACACTGAAGTTGAGCTCCTTTTCAGGGAAGATCAGCGAGTGACAAATAACAACATGAAAGGTAACTGCCAGTGACTTACCTCCAGCAACTAAAAGGAAATTACACAGACCTTTGGCAGCTTCCCCTGCTCAGAACTGAACTCACAGACTTAGCAGAGCTGAGAAACTCACTAAAATAATGCTGAGGCTTTCTGGAAGTCTTTTGGGATTATGTTTCCCCTCCCCTTCTTTTTTAGGGGGAGCTTTCCTCAAGTTCAAAGCATTTGCGAACTGGGTCTGTCAGCGAGAGGGACTAAAGTCAAACCTGGAGTCAGTAGAGTCAATTGGTATTTCCTAATATAGACATTCATCTAGATCAACACATGATAGATAGTTGGCTGGCTGGATGGATGGATGAAGAGGCAAATAAATTAGATATATAGAAAGACAGATATAGTTAGATGGTGACAAAAAGAGAGGTTATACATCTAATATTTCAGATGCATCATCAGCTGGAAAAAGGGATGAAAAGTTGTGAAGGTGTCACGTCCACAAAGTAGTGATTCATTTGCTCAGCAGATATCAGCCAAGTTGGTTATAGCAAGGAGGTTTTTATTACCTAGCTCAAGTAAGGACCATTCTGGGGATAGCTCCCAAAGCAGTGTATCCCTGGATAAGAGGGTTGGGCTGGTTTTATAAGCATAGGGTGAGGAGGCACGAACTGATCTCACAATGATGTGATAGGGAGCGTGGGGGGAGGGGCATGATTACACTAGATCCTGTCACATAGTGTCTACTTCTTAATTCTGTCCCCACCTCTCAGGCCAAACACTTAGGTTCCACCCATGGTTGGAGGCTTGGTTCATCTGGGCATGCTCAGGTTACACGATCTTCAACCTGGGGGTTTCATGGCAATTGGAAAACAAATCACAGTTTTGTGACTGAAATGCACCTAAGATAGAGTGATCTGATGCACCAAAAGAATCAGAGGAAAGTATGAAGGAGGCAAGAATAAGACCATGAGTAGGGAAGAGGGTCTATAAGATGTTGAGGCACTGTGTGACGTAGACTTTAATAATAAAGTTAGATTTTACTCAACAACAGAGCTTTTATAATATGGCTCAATATTTTAATCCTACAAGGTACCTAAGGTGGTAGAAATACACTGGCAGCCCCCTTCCTACCTCTCCCCACATGCACCCCCCACCCATCCTTACCCTAAGCTCCCACTCAGTGCTTTAGAATTTGGTATTTGTCCTTGATTGTCTTCACCGCTCAAGTACATGTCTATATATCCATAGGCAATGTGTAGTATGCCGACTCAGCTTCCTATTTTTAAATTCAACATATAATTGAAATATATCTATATTTTTATGCCTATCTATGGTTCATTATTTTCACTGGTTTGTGATATTACATTATATGAATAAACCACAATAAATTATCCAGTCCCCTGCTGAGACATTTACATTGTTTCCACATTTTAACTTCTTATAAACAATGATGAAATGAATCTTCTTTGATATTGTTCTCTTAGCATGTGTGTGAACATTTCCATAGGGCATAAAACCAGGATTAGAATTTCTAGGTCAAATAAAAACATAGTTTTTAAAGCCTCCTCTTAATAATAATTCTCTTGATTTATCTGTATATCATCAACAGCAAAAATGACTAAGGAATGGAGATAAGCAGCCTGTGACCACATTTTAATTCAACAGTTTATTTAATTCATTATAGACACTGCCCAGTCTTATTTCCATGTAAAGAACTATGAGATTAGAAATACTTTGAGTTATAGAGCCTGCTAGAACAGGATTAAAGTAGGTTGTGTTTCTCTGTAAGACAATACAAATTCTGATAGCCTCTCTAATTGTCTGACATATAATTCAATCATATTCTTCCCAGCCAAACTGTCATTCAAATATAAAGACAATTGCAGGGGACGGAAAACACCTCTTCCTCACCCATTGCTGGTTCATGGTAGAGACCCCTATGAACCAGTGATGGGTGAGCAAAAGATAGATTAATAAGAGAAAAGTTTTAAATGTTTATTTAATAAAGTTTTCCACAACACAGGAGACCTCACAAGGAATGAAAACTCAAAGAAACAAACTTAAATACTTTTACACTAGGTTTGAAGAAGCAATGGACTGTCATGGAGAAATCAAAATGAACAAAGGGGTCTGACCCTATGGTAATAAATTGGGGAGTACTCAGCAAGGCCTGGTCATTCAAACTCTTCTCTGCTTGGTAATGTCTTTTCTTCAGGCACAGGGAGAGAGCCTCTCACATGGGAGTCTTATGACCTGCTTCAGGGTAAAGTCAAAAAATGCTTCTTAGACTTTATGATGGACTTCAGGGCAGGAAATGAGAATGACCTTCCTGTTTCAGGTATTTTCTCTAATGCCACCATGCCATATTTGGGGGGAGCATTTTCCTGAACCCCATTGCAGTACTCAGGCATTTTTAAATGTGTTGTGAACCACAGCACTCAGGAGCCTTCCTAGAAGAACCATCTTGGAGACTAAAACCAGTGACTAAGAGATGACTAGAGTTAGCGTGGGAGCAGATAGAACCCACTCAGACAGATCCCAACAACAAAGCAGTTGTAATTACGGTTCAATGTGTACACATTATACAGGGACCTGCTGTACAAGGAGCATAAATGCAAATATCTAAATGTGGAGGGAGTCACAGAAGTAAGGGGCAGAATGTAAAATCATTTCCTTCTCTCATGCATTCAGGATCATGTAGATACTTTTTAGAGCCTATAGGAGCCAAGGGAAGCCAAGCTATTTAATGCTAATTATGAACCCAGTGGGGAAACTCAGCAAAGCCTGTCTGTCCAGATTCTTCTTGGTCTCTCTGTGCATAGGGGAAGGCCCTCTCTGAAATGAGTTTCCTATGACCAACAATCAAATAAGGTAGGTTCAATTTTACACTGAATATTCTTAGGTTTTATAGCTGTCTTTAGGGGAAAGGGACTCTGGTTTCTATGCTCTGCCTTGGGGAAGAGAGATTCTAGTTTCCATGGCTAGCTTCCAGGGAGAATGGGGTGAGAGACAGGAGGGCAGGAGAAGGGCAGAGGAAATCTTTTGCGTCTGGGGTTACATCCAAGGTATTGGTTCAGCTTAGGGTATTGCTTTCTGAGCCCAAACAAGGCCAAAGGCAGTTTATGTCTTTATTCCACAAACATTCATTGAGTATTTACCAGATGCCAAGCATGATGCTAAGGACTAGGAATAAAATGATGAAAAGAAGACACTATCCCCACGCCATAGTCATGCGTAGAGTGGAAGGGAAGAGAGACATCAAACAACAACACACAAATAAAACTAAAGTGATCCTACCAATTACTCTCCCTCCCCACTCTCCTCCCTTCCCTCTCCCCTTTTGCCTTCTTCTTGGGCTATAATTTCATAGTAAGACTGAGTACATTGGATACTTTTTCTTCCATTCTTGAGATACTTTGCTAAGAAGAATATATTCCAGCTCCATCCATGTAAACACATAAGAGGTAAAGCCTCCATCTTTCTTTAAGGCTGCATAATATTCCATGGTGTACATATACCACAATTTATTGATCCATTCATGGGTCGATGGCCACACCTACGGTGCTTCCTACAAGAGTTATGTATGAAATTTACTAGATGTAGAATATAAATGTCTTAACACAGTAACTAAGAAAATGCTGTGAAGGCTATGTTGACCAGTTTGATGAAAGCATTTCAAATTGTATGTAAAACCAGCACATTGTGCCCCATCATTGCCTTGATATACACAGTTTTGATTTAATAAAAAAAAAAAAGACTTTGATAAACAGTATACAGTAAAGGCACTA
Organism: Galagoides demidoff; assembly: GCA_963574575.1. Classification (NCBI taxonomy): domain Eukaryota; kingdom Metazoa; phylum Chordata; class Mammalia; order Primates; family Galagidae; genus Galagoides; species Galagoides demidoff. Next base: position 20,594 of record CAUYQV010118491.1, read on the forward strand.
GAACTTTGTGTATTGGGGAGAATTTGCCTCCTCAAGGGAGCTGGAGAAGGCAATCCTGCTGACTGATACAGTCCTTCAATCAAGGCCTACCTACAGGATAAGATAAGAAGTGATGAGAGGATGAGAGAGAAGGGGAGGAAGCAGCAGACACAGCAGCAGCAGGACAGGGCAGGTAGAAGATAGAGCCAGAGAGAAGCATCAGGGGTTGGGGAGCTTGGCAATCATAGAGAAGAAAAATGCCACTATATAAACAGCATCCAGAAAATGATTCAAAGTCATAAAAGCAGCGATTTCATATCTGCCGCAGTCCAGCAGTAGCTACCAAAAATGAGACAAGTGGCCCAATTTTTTCAACCAAAAACTGACAAGGAAAAAATAAGAAGAAATAAAACAACCAAATATAAGGTGTGGGTTCTCTTTGGGTCTTAATTCAAAAAAAACTAACTATAAAATGACATCTGTGACACAACTGGGGCAATCGGACACTAACTAGGTAGTAGGAAGGAGTTGTTTTTAGATGTGATCTAGCACTGGGGTTACCTTTTAAAATAAACGAGTCTTCAGAAGAGACATTCTGAAGCATCTGCAATGAAATGATCAGATTTCTGAGATTTGCATTAAAATAATCCAGCATAGGGGGAGAGGAAAGAGGGGTTAGAATAAAAATTGAGAGCCAGTGGTGATGGTATCGGCTCTGAGAATCATTATACATTTCTCCACTTTGTGAATATTTGAAAACATGGGGGAAGGACAGATACATTTCTACCCTTATAAGAGAGATGGTGGATTCTAAGAGAGACAAGCTTCTGTACCTCAGTTTCCTCATCTTTAAAATGGGGCCAATTTTGATTTGCATTTCTCTGATAATTAGGGCTGATGAGCATTTTTTTCAAATGCTTGATATCACCTAACCCCAGTGAGAATGGCCCACATCCTATCATGGATAGTACCCTCAATGAATCCCCAACAATAAAAAGTAAATAAATAAATAAATAAATAAATAAAAATTTCAAAAGATGGGGCTGATATCACTGCACTGTGCTAATGTGAGAGAATGTGATACCGGAAAATACACACTGAAGCAAAAGGGTGACAGTGATATTGTATGTGCTACCTCTTCTCAAATGGTACAGAAAAAACCAAGTTTTATATGCTAAATTAAGTGGAGCCTAAAACTGCTTCCTTACATATTTAAAGTTTGCATAAAGGTATCTCCACACACAATGAACTATAACCTACCTGGATGTGTAAACAGAGGCCACCTGCTCTTGTACCAACCACTGAGAAACCACTGGGGATGCCAGTCCCAAGCAGCCAACTGTTCAAACTGTGTTAAATGAAACAAACACCCAGCCCCAGCCAATCCTGTTATTTCCATCCCTCACATCCACTTTATGTCCCTCACTTTCCTTTTTCCATCCAGGAATATTATCCGACCATGTTACTGTCCTGGGGTTGCTCTGAACTTATTCTGGTTCTAGGGGCTGCCTGTTTTGCAAATCATTCTTTGCTTCGTTATACTCAGTTAAATTTAGTTTGTCTTTTTTTTTTTTTTTTTTTTGAGACAGAGTGTCACTCTCCCACCCAAGCTAGAGTACCCGGGCCTCATGGTTCACAGCAACCTCAAACTCTTGGGTGTAAGTGATCCTATTGCCTCAGCCTTCCCAGTAGCTGGGACTACAGGCATCCGCCACAAACGCCCAACTACTTTTTCTATTTTTAGTAGAGATAGGGTTTGGCTCTTGCTCAGGCTGGTCTGAAACTCCAGAGCACAAGCAATCCGCCCACCTCAGCCTCCCAGAGTGCTGGAATTACAGGCATGAGCAAATGCACCCAGCCAATTTAAGCTATCTGAAGTTTTCCTTCTAACATATGTATCCAGACATAGAAAAAGAGAATGAGAAGGTAAATGTGACAAAATGTTAACATTCTTGGCAGTCTCTATATTATATTTGCAGCTTTTCCATAAATTTGGAAGTATTTCAAAATGAAAAGAAAAAAATACACATAAAAACAAAACCAAGATGGAGCTTTCATATCTAAAAAGTATATTCTTTAAATATGCAAAAAATAAAAATATAAAGTTGTGCTAATGGTAGCACCTCCTAGATGGCTATATGAAGGCTTTGAGTTAATCCTTCAGGGTAGAACAGTGCCAGGCACTTGGCCACAGTCATCAACATGAGCTATTATTATAATCAGGGTTTGGTTTTGTTTTGTTTTGTTTTAACTTGATAGGAGATGGGAACTGACTTGGCTGAGCATACATTCTTTGCCAAACAATATTGATTAGATATTCCATTGGTCTCTTCAGTCTAGGGAGGTGTCATTTCTCTCATTTTACTGAGAGAAATGGCACCCAGGATGAATTGAATGCTCCCAGGGCCACCTAGTAGGTTGTCTGATGGTCAGAGTTCTGCGTGAGCTGGGCTGGGCAACAGCTTTACATGTGTGGTCCAGCACTAGTCTAGATATTGCTGGAAAGGTATCTGTGGCCCTCCCTGCATTCCCAGCCTGTTTTCCTGGCCTGTGGATTTCAGACTCTGGGTTGTGACATCAGCTCAGTCTGCCTAGTGGACTTCAGACTTGCCTTCACTACAACAGCATGAGCCAATTCCTTAAAATCTCTCCATAGATGATAGACAGACAGAGAGACATAAAGATATATGTACCACTGGTTCTGTTTCTCTGGAGAGCCCTGACTCATACAAAGAAAGCCCAGGTGCCTCTGCCTTTAGCTTTGAAATGAATGAATCCGACTTGATTCATTTATCTGACCAGTACTTACTGAGCAAAACCCAGTTCCACTGTCTCCACTTTGTAACTCTGGTCGGGGGAACTCATGCTGGACAGAAGTTTTTAACATCTGACTCCACCTCCAGTGAGTCTCACTCAGTGAAGAAGCCCTACAGTGGCTCCCACAGGCTCCTGGCTCATGCTGCTCTGCTGCCAGGTGACTTTTAGGGTAGGAAGTGCTCAGCAGCAAGGGAGGAAGCTGAAGCATTGGCCTTGCAACCAGTTGGGAAAGGTTCCCCAGGAGCCAGAGAATGAGGGGAAGACACTGGAGAGCAGGCAGCTGGAGAAAGGGGCCCTCAGTCTGCGTAAAAGGCCCCAGACTTACCCCACTGTGCACACACCCAGAAGGAACTGGAATCAGCACAGCAAAATCTTTGATGACTGAACCAGGGCAAAGGCCACACTGTCAAAGATAAACAAAGCCTGACTTTAACTAAAGCAGTGGAAATAGATTTCATTCAGCTACTACTTGTGATAGGAGTAAGAAGTGAGCTCTGTTCTAACCTGTACAGAGGTGAATGGGCATTTTAAAGGGAGAATGAAAGAGGTGAGGGTGTGTGAAGACTTTATAGAGTCAAGGGAGTGAAAAATTCCAAAGGATGGGCCAGGGTAAGTGCAGTGAGTTGACTGTGTCTGTGGACTGCTGCTTGTCAGGACTCTATCTAAGCAATAGTGGCCCCATCCTTCCTGAAGACTACATTTCAAAGAAAGGACTTTCAGGTCCTTAAGGAAGACAGGTATGTGTTGTAGGAGACACACATTCACAATGATAAGCCCTTTTTAGAAAATGCTCTAAGAATGAGAGGACCGGGCCCTTCAGTTAGGTGTTGGCTAGGACAAACAATAAATTCTCCTGGAGAACAGAACTTTCTCAGGGACCATGTTAGGGACATGGTCTTACACTGCTAAAAACCATGCTAAAATTTGGTCATCTCTTTGTGTGGAGAGTGGATGGAGTCATTAAACCAAGCATAATATTGCCAAGAGTTCTATAATTCTCTCTACCTTCCAGGTCCCAAAAAGAACTGGGAGATAGCACTGCAAGGATTTTTAATACTAAACTGACATTGGAACCACAGCTCACCAAAGGAGGCCAGGACCAGTGGAATGACTGACCACTTAAATAATAAGTCAACATTCTTCAGAAGATTTTAACAGGACCCAGGGTTTCGTACTATATATTCAGCATGTCTAGAATACAACCCAAAATTACATGACAAACTGCCATTTCAAGCAATGAGGATAAATAGCACAGATGCTACACTGCCTAAGGAAAAGAAACCAGACATATATAGACATGCAAGTGAGTATGATTTGAGTTCTATTATATGAAAAATAACAGGCAAAATGAATCCATGGTGTGCAGAGATGGTTAGCTTTGGAAAGGTGCTAATGGTGGGAGGAAGACATGAGGTAGTGAGTGTAAGTCTAGGGCAAAGGCATTATTCTCTATCTTGGTCTCAGTGATTACTACCCAGGTGTGCTCATTTTGTTAAAAATTTTTCAAAGTGATTCTTCAGATTTATGTTCTTTACTGTTATATCATACTTTAAGAAAAATTTTCCCAAAAATTGGCTACAGACAATATATTCCTAAAATATTTTCACTTTAATCTATCATCTTTATGTGTGAATAACATGCAACTTCTTCTGCATAATATTCCTTGGTCATAATTTGTCTCCCTCAACGTGGACATTGCCACATTGTCCTGGCATTTCTATGTGGATGTCTGAAACCCTCTGGATTTTTTTGTCCTTGAGGTATCTTGAAATTTTTTTGGCCTGGATGCCTGAAATAGTCTTTCTTCATTCTTGAAGTTTGATAAATGTGCCTTTATATTTATAGCTTTGCATTAATTCTTTCATGGCATAAATTGTGTATTTTTTTAACTTCAGAATCTATTATGCTTATGTTTTGTAGAAAATTTCCTTTGTTATAACCCTAATAACTTTTTCCGTCCCACTCTTTTTTTCCTTATCTTAAGGGACAGCAATCATCCTTCATCTTGTCTGTCTTCCACCTCTGTCAGCTTTTCCCTAATTGTTTTATGTTTTCCAATCATTTATATTTATTGACATCCATAATGATGCTGTGTTGGCTTTCCTAGCTCTGCAATGTCTCCCTTTTCCTCTCACTCTGGTTTCATCTCATCTTTGAGCTCTTCCTTCATTGAATTCAATATTAAGTTCTGCAATAGCTTGAAGCATCTGTGGATAAACTGTCTCTGGTTACTGAGGTGGGCTTTCTTCTAGATTGGCTTTCTAAGCCATCCTTCCACATGCTCTTTTCCTACCTTCCTTTCTTTGGTGTGTATACATAAACTACACATTTTTATCATTTTTATGCCTAAGTCAGATAGTTCAGTGCTGACCTCCCACCTGCATGGCTGCAGGGAGGTTAAGTTCTCTTTGACATTGTTTTTAAGCTCTATTAAGTATTTGTCTTCCACTCTCAGCTGAGTACTGAGAATGAATACTGAGAAGTTGTTTCAAAAACTGCTTTTCTGGTTTGGTGCCTGTGGCTCAAGTGGCTAAGGCGCCAGCCACGTACACCTAAGGTGGTGGGTTTGAATCCAGCTCAGGCTCGCCAAACAACAATGATGGCTGCAACCAAAAAATAGCCGGGCATTGTGGTGGGCACCTGTGGTCCCAGCTACTTGGGAGGCAGAGGCAGGAGACTTGCTTGAGCCCAGGAATTGGACTTTGCTGTGAGCTGTGATGCCACGGCACTCTACTCAGGGGGATAGCTTGAGGCTCTGTCTCAAAAAAAAAAAAAGAAACTGCTTTTCTGATCTCTCAAGAAAGAGATCTGAAAATGAAAGAAAATAAATAGAGCTCCATAGCAGTTCTACACTGTGTACTAGGGAGTTAATATCGATGCTCCAGGGTAGGAAAACAATCTAGCAAAGCTCTTTACCTCTTTCAGCTTCCCTCTTCTGACCTATAGCAGAGCCCGTGCACCCACAGAGACCCAGCCCCACACCACCACCCACTCAGCACAGTGCTCAGGAAATGGCAAAACCCTGTGGCTCTCCCTGTCTCTGCCTCTGCCATGCAATGACATGAGAAGCCTCTGCTCTGGGCCAGGTCTCCTTAACCTTTTTCAAGGCTTCTTGGGCACCAGCTCCACCTGATTCTCTCCAGTGGGAGGATATCAGTGAGACTCACCAAAATGCAGGGTTTGGCACCAATTGCCTGTGGTGCCTTTTACATGAGATCTCCTACTCTCTTCCCTGGGCTCTTATATTCGCTTTGGTTTGATTTGGTTTTTCCTTTCTTTGTTTGATTGTGACTAGTTATTTTTAGTTGATATACAGTAATCGCCCCTTATTCATGGTTTTGTTTCCCACAGTCTCACTTATCCATGGCACAGTATAGTAAGGTATTTTGAAAGTGAGAGAGACCACATTCATACAACTTTAATTACAGTATATTGTTATAACTGTTCTATTATATTATCAGTTATTATTGTTAATCTCTTACTGTGCCTAATGTATAAATTAAAACTTCATCATAGGTATAAATGTATAGAAAAAAACATTGTCTGTATGAGATTCAGAATTATCTGAATTTTCAGGCATCTATTGGGGGTCTTAGAACATATTCCCCATGGAGAAGGGGAGACTATTGTATTTTATTTTGTTCATTTTTTTCAAAATTCCTGTAGGTATTGAAGGAGGAAGAGCTTTCTATTGCTACCACCTTAACTCAGGAGTCCTCACTTTAAAACTCAGAGAAAATATAAGCTACATGGGGATAGGTTATAAATGAGTAGCAGGCACTGGGTCCCCACTCAGCAGCCCTGGCCATTCTTGCTTATTCCTGTGTGTGAAAGTGGAAAGAGACTCAGGGATTGACCACATGGAAGTGGAAGCAGAAGTTCCAGATTGTAAGCTAAGGAACAGCCAACGTTCCTGTATGGCAAAAAAAAAAAGATGGTATGAGATGCTGTCTAATGCTAACAAAGCTCTTTCCCTGCCTAGATTATTAAAAACCAGGAAGTACTCATACATAGAGACCAGTCTCACCACTGCCCTGCTCTGTATCCAAGAGGGTGTGCCCTAATATTCCTTTGACAGTTCCTTCCTCTATAAAGTATAACCAAATATTAACCAAAGTATAATCAAATATTTGATTTAACTAAACATCCCCATTAGGTACCTCACTATTAAGAAATGACGGCTCGGCGCCTGTGGCTCAAGCGGCTAAGGCGCCAGCCACATACACCTAAAGTGGTGGGTTCGAATCCCCAGCCCGGGCCCGCCAAACAACAATGATGGCTGCAACCAAAAAATGGCCGGGCGTTGTGGCGGGCGCCTGTGGTCTCAGCTACTTGGGAGGCTGAGACAGGAGACTCGCTTGAGCCCAGGAGTTGGAGGTTGCTATGAGCTGTGATGCCATGGCACTCTACCCAGG